>SNQJ01S0152397.1:0-16328 GCA_010110895.2 Picea sitchensis | reverse complement strand
CTCTCTTGAATATTTTCCAGGTCCTATCAAGTTGCCAACTAGGTTTGTCTTTGACCTCAATTTGGCTCTAAGTTTCAAGTGTCTAACAATGGTTTGTTGTTGTTTTAGGACAACAAATTGTTCAGTAACTTCTTCGCTAATTTGTTATGATTACATAGGCCAAATCGGTGCTCTAGCATGTAGTTTTGTCACCAAAGGTTAGCANTATTTTCCAGGTCCTATCAAGTTGCCAACTAGGTTTGTCTTTGACCTCAAGTTGGCTCTAAGTTTCAAGTGTCTAACAATGGTTTGTTGTTGTTTTAGGACAACAAATTGTTCAGTAACTTCTTCGCTAATTTGTTATGATTACATAGGCCAAATCGGTGCTCTAGCATGTAGTTTTGTCACCAAAGGTTAGCACATGCATACCATAAGCTATATAACACACCTAGAGATATTTTAGTGCTGAAATAATGTTGTTCTAAACTCTAACATACATGAAATGAACACATGTATTTTTGGTCAACATGACCCTGGATAAAAACCCCCTGGGGAAAACCAGTTTGAGATGAATGTATATATAGTGTGCTTCAAGCATGTAATACAAAAAGGAAGATAAATACAAAGGAACTTGATACTCTTCAAGCTCAACACAAGCTCTACAATGGTTCCTTGGAATGTGCACCCCTAGAAGAGTGTGCTCCCTCCTTCCTTGACCATGCCTGAAGATACTTGCGCCCTTTGCTCTGTCTCTTTGCCAATTGAAGAACCCTTGCATGAAAACTGCCCTTTTCTTTCCCTCTCCACAACCCACAAATCAGAAACAAGAAATCTCCACACAAAATGCTACAAGATAGATTTGCGCCCTCCTGCTCAAGTGCGCCCTCCTCCTAGCAAACACACTCACCACAAATAACTGAGACTCCAACCTGGCTTGTGCCCTCCATGACCATGTGCACCCAATATTTTTGAGCTATCCTATGAATTCTCACCTCTCTACTCCTCACCAAACTCTCAAGGTGAACAATTGAACTCTCCTTTGCCCTATGTGCCCCCCTTAAGGATGCATGAAGAAGCCTAAAAAATGGGTGGATGAGATCATCTCATCTCATCCTAAGACAATGTTTGTGATCATCTCATCTCATCCTAAGACAATGGTTGAGATCATCTCAAGTAAATCTCAACTCAAAACCCACTTTACTTAAGTTTCCATAGTTTCACTTTATGTCTCCTAATTCACCCACAAAGTGAATTAATTGTCATTTAGGATTAAATGACCAAATTTCACTTTTGACTTAAATCTCCTAAGTCAAAGTGAAATTAGACATAAAGTACATGGTACAAGGTACAAAGTACTTCCCACGTGTGTTTAGAAGCTCACAAACAAAAGGGGACCACTTTCCAAGGTACCCAAATCTCAACACTCCCTCTTTCCAAGGAAAGTTCCCTTCACCACCAATCTCTGTTATTCGTTCCATTGTTTTTTCATCCCAGTAGTCTCCAATGCTTGCCATTTTGGGATTCTCAGTTGTCCCAATGTTGAATTTCTTCACCTTGATCGGCGCAACAAACACTTATGATTCCATAGATGGACCTTCCAGCTCTCTTTCACCTTCAACTTCTGTGATATGAATGTTGTTTGGATCATATTCATCTGGTGCTTCTTCTTCCACATGATACCATGATAATAGTTCCTTAACTATCTATATGTTCTGTTGTTGATACTCTGTCATAAGTTCAACCTCTGGTTCATCAATAAATATCACCTCTCTAATTTGTTTGAGTGTTGAATCAATGTTTGGGTTCTCATGTTTAAATGAGAAAGTGGCTGTAAAATGTTTATGTAATGTTGTCCATTCTATAGTGCCTCTGCGCAGTTCCTGGTCTACATACCAGTTTGTTGGAATTCCTTCCAATGTGCGGATGAAGTGATGAGGCCATTCCTCTAGTGGTGTCATCCTCCATAGTTTTTTGCACTTCTCCAAGTGTTCTGTTGGTGTCCCATATCCATCATATCTCTGCATCTCATTTCTTTCGTGCTCTGCACCGAATCTAATGCGTAGTAGTCGCTTACATTGGTACCATTCCTTAATTGTTTCTTTATGTGCACCCCACCATCTTCCAGGTGTTTCCTTGAGTGAAATGTCTAGGGATAAGAGCTTTTGAGTCTCTAACACTTCATCTTCGTATCTTGTTAGGAATTCTTCTAAGTCATTCACCCCATGAAAACTGGAAGGTTCTCTTATCTCTGTACCCACCCATCTTACTGCACGATCTATTATTGTGCACCTTCTTATGGATACTTCATGTAATATTTGCTTCCAATTTTCCAACCCTATATATGAGTCATAAGAACATGATGTGATGCTCCTCCAACTGAGTACTCCATCTGCAGTTGGGTTGACATAATATTATTCACGCGTAGTGGTTCTGTATAACTGATTGATTTCCTCCAGGTCTAAGCAACTGGGTTCTACAAACCTTTATCCTTGTGATGGATCTAATGGTGCAATGACTTTGTATTCTCCTGATTCGAATGCCATCTTCCTTGTCTTCAATTTGATTATTTCCTGGTTATCAAATGCCCAATCCAGCCCAAGCAATGTTGGATAAGGTGTTGTACCATCTACTATTTCTATTACTTCAAAGTTTGCCTTAGTTCGCACTTCATCTAGATCTACTGTCACACCCTTAAGCCTTCTAATTGGTATAACTCTGTGTTGGTTTGCTAGCTTCATTTGGACAGGTGAATAGCCTAGTGTGGGCTCTCCCATACACTTCCATGTCTTCTCAGGAAACACATTTACCATAGAGCCTAAATCTGGTATGATGTCCCCCATATTGAAATCTCCAATGTTAGCATTCAGTCTGAACTCCCTGCTTGTCCTCCATCTTGTATGGAGGTGATTAACTGTTTTCTGTTCTAACTTCCCCTCTACTTTTGTGTTACATTGTTCTAACATATTTTGCAAAATTTTAACAGATGATTGGTCATCCAATAGCTTAACACATGATTGCAGAAAAGTCTTTATGGTACTTACTTGATCTACAACTTGTGTTTCATTGGTATGGTCCATTGAGGAGGGAATTTCATACATTGGTATGTTTTGCGTGTGCTGCGCGGTTGATGTAGATGCAATGTCTTTCCTCCTTGAATATTTATTTTTATTTCCCTGCATCGAACTGTTGTTGTGGTTCAGTATTCTTCTTCACTCATTAGTGTTGTGTTGTATCATGTCGTACTGCGTCAGCTCTTTTCCTAGCTCCTTCGCGTGTAGCTATGTTGATATTTCTTCCATCATCCCTCGCCTCTGTAGAAATCCACTGAACATTTTGATTGTTTTGATTTCTCTTTTCTTGAATTTTTCTCAATAATGTTGGACAATCCTCTGTATCATGATCTGTTGCGCGACAATACATGCATGTCGCAGGTGGAAGTGGACATTCCCTTGTAGAGTTTTTTGGTTGTTGGAAGTTGTGGCACACTACTGGACCTTTGCCTCTTCCAAATCCTCCTTTACCTCATCCTCCACCTTTGTATCTACCTCGATCTGCACGTGGTGCATTGTACTTAGGCATCTGATTATACTGAGCGGGGTTATATTGTGGTTTTGCGTTATTATACTAAGGTTGCGCAGTGTTGTACTATTGTTGTGAAGTATTGATGGAGGTGGTACATGGTTAAAATGAGGTTCATATTTCCCTGTCATAATTTTTTCTTGCACCCTATAGGTGTCTGACATTCTTTCCCACATCAAGTCCACTGTCCTACAATTTTTTTCATCATGACCCATTGATTTGAAAAATTTGAAATATGAATTCTTGGGTACTATCTGATACTTATGCATCATGGGACAATGATATGGGTCATGTCCATGTGTTTTAAATATCTCGCACGATGGTCCTCATGTTGGCAAAGGGTTTGGTAGCCTTGTTTCCATGTACTGCGCGAAAGTTGGGCACTCATTCTTGTGATGTCCTTCTGTCCTGCATGTGGTACACCAAACAACTTCCCTTTTCTCTTTGTTCTTATTCTGGTTTAGTTGGAATGTGAGATTCTTCAGATCCTCCTTCATCTCTTATATTGTTGGATCTGTCTTCCGATACTAGTTCTCTTCCAGTTGTAGGGTTGCCTATAGAGCCTCTTCCTGCATTTGAAACTTTTGTTGCCTCAAAGGGTATTTCAGGTGTTGTAGCAGTGAATTCACAAAGAGATCTCTATGTTGCATATCCTTCATGACATACTTAAATTTTCCCTTCAATTGTTTGAACCTATGATCAATCTCCCAAACATACTCTCCCGATTTCTGTTTGATCTCAATCATCTCATTCATGTACCGATCTTATGAACTAGGATTCGGAAATTCATTTATAAGTAGCTTCTTGACATCTACAATTGTCCTTGTTGTTCCCGGTGGACTTTTTACAACTAAGCTCATGTACCAATCCAATGTGTGGTCTCTTAGCATGATAGCTAACTATGCAAGTTTTGTATCCTCATATGTTATCTGCTTTTCTTCCCAAATCTTCTCACAGATAAACAAGTGCTTTTCAAGATCCTCTTATGCATCTCCCTTGAATTTGGGTAACCTGATGGTGGGATCGTGTCCTGCCATCTTGAATGGTGATGAACTATGACCTCCAGGCAGTGTAGATACTTGACTACCACTTCCCGAACTGGCTCCTCCAGTTGTTTCTCCTTGGTTGGATGCACTTCCTATTGTCATTCTTCCACTAAAATTCGATTTTCTAAATGGTGGTGTTCTTTTTGGTGTATTAGTTGCATGTGGGTTTATGGGTTCCACACTGACACTGAAATGGATAAGAGTCTTGCCTTATGTTCCTGCCCTTGGACCTCTTGTCTTCTTTTCATATGTTTTGTGCATGATTTCCTTAATATGCTCCGGATCCCGGAGATTCTGTATCTCTTCTTCATCACTTGCCAAGCCCTCTCTCTCTGCTATGACTCTCTTCTTATTATCCATCTTATATTGGTAGGGTACTCCACTATGTGTTTTTCCAGTAGTTGCCATGATCTGCTTGTTCTAATATTCCTCCATCATGATTGGGTCCACTGCCTCCTCCTTCTTTCCTTTATCCATCTCTTCCTCCATTTCTCCAGCTCTTGTCAGTGCTTCCCCCCTTCCCCCATGAATGCAGGGAAATTTATTTTTCTGATGCCATAGTCATCACACCTTTGTTATACAGTAAGATATTGATGGAATTATAGAACGATATGATATGCATGCTCTAGGTCCCTTCGGAAACTCTTGATCTACTGCGTTGTAAGACTTCGCATTATCTATTGCAAATTCTGTGATAAATCCTGCAACAATACTGTCTAGCCATAAATCTACTACGCGTGAATTTGTTGTTAACTTGTTGTAACTATGTGATCTCCACAGGATTCCATTCGATCTGTCTGATTCGATTTGTAGGGTGATTGTCTTTCAACCTTAATAGCCACTCCTACTTCATGCAGGTCACTAAACACGTACTTGTCCAGATATTTGTGCAGTGTTATTTTATTGTTTCTGTTGTCTTTCTGCGCAAACTCCAGCTCCTTTTTTCTCAACCAACTTTCAATCTCTTCCTTTGTTGGATTCCATGGTTTGAACATTCCCTTCTATAGTTTCATTTCTGCGTGATTCTTTCACAGATCCCACTCACTCAATCCCATGCAATTCCAACCGGTAATGAAACTATTTGTTGGTTGTTACTCCTTCTCTAACCACTTCTTGGGATGAACTAGGTTTAGATCTAAACAAGATTCCAACAAATCCCTCTAAAACTATCGGCCCTCCTAGTAAACCAACATGCAATACAAAACACAGATTGTACTGCGCAGTCTCACCCGAGATAGTTCTATGGGTGACTGCAATGCTCAAATGATGGTAGTCTAGGAAAGAGTGGGGATCTAGGATTTTATTTCATCTTCTTAGGCCTTGATCTAGTTGTTCTTTCTGTTATTCTTAATATTCATTCATATTTTAAATCTATGCATGCGTTCTACCATATCTAACATATAACAGATCTCACAGAATTATCTATTCACCCATTCATAGTCTAACTACTTGTAGAAGGGAAACATGTAATCAATCACATCACATAATACAGATATTACCGTGGTTCACCCCCTCCTAGATATTTCCACAAATATATGGCTCTTAGGCTCTTTTATTATGGTTCTATAATATATGGCGTCATGCGCACTACAGTTTCTGATCATACAATCACAAACACATTCCACGATCCCTGTGAGGATGAATAGATCACACCAGGCTCCTCAGCCTATGATCTAACCCTCGAGATCTAGTTTCTTGACTCTACAACTCAACATCTTACAAAATTGGTATTAGATATTACAATAGTTTCCTTCCTCGAACATTACAAAAGTTAGCAAACAACAATAACATCCAAAACTGACTGACCAACGATGAACAACTCCCGACCTAGACCTCCTAGGTCTTTATTTATACTAATTCTTAGCTCATCAATTGTTACAATCTCTTACAAAAACCCAAACCTTGACGAGGTTAGGTTTTTCTGCATGCGCGCCTTACATGCTCTCCTCTTTTGCATGTGGCTTTTCCTCTCATGTGCTACTTTTCCTTCTAGTTGTTTTTTTCCTTATTAAGCTCTACCTTCCAAAAATGGATTTTCCTAGAAATTGGCCCACGCCCAACATCCTATATTTCCATTTTCTTTCATACTTACTATTTCATTTACCACATATAATACCATGCACCATACCAATGTAAAATCATTTCCTTATCCTTCCCATTTCGATCCAGTATGTGTTGCATTATGTTGTCATTGATTTCAAATGATTGATGTCAAAGAGTTGATGTCTTGTCATAGTATAATTGATGTATTGATTGATGGTCTATGTTGTCATAGATGTAATTTATGTCAAAGAGGTCAAGTGGTTTCATAGTGATGTATTGTCATGGATTGATGTATAGATGGGATGCTGTAAAGGTTGGTCATTATTGTCGTATCATGGTTGATAGGAATAACCAAATGGATAAACTCCAAAGTGGTCCCCTTATGGTGAAATCCCTCATGGGAAGACGCTCTTGGATAAAGTTCTCAAAGTGGTCCCCTTATGTTGAAATCCCTCACGGGAAGACTCTTTGTGAAGTCCAAATGGTTAGGTAGTCCAATAGTGTGGTTAGGGAACCCAAGTTTGATTAAGGAATAATGTAATGAATATCAATGACTTTTCAAGGGAAACTATTCCATATGGATAGTATATGTCATGCCGTTTCCGTTGATATGTGGAACATCACATAACTCCTCATGGTTAGATAGTTATGGCCATTTGAAGTTGGAGAACCCTCATGAGTTATCTAGAAGCCTCTAGAAGGTCAAATAAGTAAAATTATTCTAGAAGCTCCTAGAAGAAGTTGACAAGTGAAAGTGGTTAGTCATGGGTTAAGTAGTTGCAACAAGAAAACAATTAAAAAAATAAATTAGTTGCAACTATAATTGGAGAGTTTACTATTTGTGGATAAAGTGGTTAAGTGGAAAAAGTGGTTAAATGGACAAAGTGGCTAAGTGGATAAAGTTGGTTAAGTGGACAAACTTGGTTAAGTGGACAAAGTGGCTAAGTGGACAAAGTGGTTAAGTGGATACTTCTAGAAGAAGCTACTTGGAGAATATAAATAAGAGAGCAAGGGTCTCCCATTAGTATCTATTGAGAATATTGAATATGTACAAGTGACTGAGGTATTCAAAGGATATCTAAGGAGAATTTTAGAAGTAAGGTGAAGTAAAAAAGGAAGAAATTCAAGGGAGGATAAAGTCTTTTGATGATGCTTTCTAAGGTATGTTATTTACAAGTCATCTCACCATTTTCACAATAACGTTTTTTCTAGAATGATTCAGATATCGAAATTTGGAGGATGTTGATAAAACATATCCAAGTAACTGTGATAAAAAATTCATCTTGTGGGTCATTTCATTTTGGGAGTTACACTCTGCGGAAAATAGGGATTGTGGCTAGTCCTGAAACCAGTCTAAAACACGTGTTTCAGGTAAAAATGTCATAACTTCATCATAATAGATCCAAATGCAGTAAGACCAAGTGTACTGGTTAGAGTGCAATATTTGGTATGTTTTTTTACCATTTTCAAATCCATACAACAAATATTTCATGCGGGGCATTCTCTACAACTTCGCTCTCTAGAATAAGCCATAATTCAACAAGGTATATAATTATTCCTATAACTCTTTTCCTGGGAAGTTCCAAGCAGTAAAACTTGGAGGAATTGCAGAAAATACATTGAAGAACATTGTGTACCATTTTCATACCTTTATTCATTATAAGTACGTAGTTATGATTGTTTCAAGTTAGGGTTGTTGACTAATCCAAAATTAGTATGTGAAACTAAAGTAAAGTTTGATGAAAACGCTAGTTTCTTGTTGTTGAAGTTAAGGAAGGTTTGCAGGTATGTGATCACATACACTAGGTATTTTATAGAGTTACAGATTAGAATTGGATGATTATATTGATGAGACAGGCTGACGTGACAAGTTGTTGTGGTAGGTTGTGCATAGTTGATGCACTTGTATTGGTATAGATTGTTGGTACAATTTGATAGATTTATTTTTGTCTACAAGCTGGGTCTTGTACTTGAGGATTGGATACTTCACATCTTGGTTGGTGTTGAGATACGCAGGTTGGGTTTTACATTGATATTTGGTGCTCTCTTGGAGTTGGTGCTCTATTTCATTTGGTGTTGATAAAACCCAAGGATTGTAGTCCGTAATACAAAAGAAAATTATACATGTATTTGGTGTTCCTTGTGTTTTTTATTGTGATGGTGCATAACTCTTTACTTTTAATGTATATCATTAAGATATATTCACATGCAAGAAACTAAGTATGAATGGAAGTAATAAGTAATGATGTTGTGAATGGTGATTGCTAACTAAAGTTTTGTGAGAAGTGTAAAAATAGCCCTCGCACTGATTCACCCCCCTCTTAGTGTGATCGGTGTGTCTAACAACATGATCCAATATACTTTGATAAGTAATGTTTCTCTTGTTCAAATAAAGCAAGAAACGAATATTGTTCACTGTGACAATAATTCAAATCACCAAGGAGAATTTCACTTTCTGGGATTTCTTCTTCACATAGAAAAATTATTGTAGAAAACATTCAAAATTCTGATAGAAAATTCCAAGGTTAACATCTTAGCTCAGCTCTTGATCAAAGCTACAATGAATGGCATTTTTTTTCATAAATAGAGTAGAAATTGATTTGTTGATATCTCCCAAACCACGAACCCATTAGCTATGAAATTTGGAACATAAATGTGTCAATATATGATGTATAAAAACAACAAATTTCAAGAAAACCTAGTTTATATTTTCAAGAAATTGGCCACTGTCACCTTCAACCATTTTTCCTTTTTCTCAAAATCTATGCATATTTTGGCTGCAATTTTTTGTGAGCAGAAGCATAGTGATGATACCAAAAACATCACCAAATTTCATAGAAAAAAAAATTGTAGTTTGATAGACAATGGCTAGACAATATTGCTACAAGAAGTCGGTTACAAGAGTCTGGGTGACAAAATATTTCAAAATTCAATTCATACAAAATTGATCAATTATGAGGTCATTAGTTCTCTTACATGAGGACATTCAAATCCTCAGGCATGGGGTAGATGTTGGGTTGCCATTTTTTCATCTTTTCACTAGTTAAGTCATTCATTTTCGCATCATCCTCTCACCATTCACCACCATTCATCACCATTTTAAACCATGTTCCTTTATGAATATACCAAAATACCCTTACAAATGTTAAAGTGTTTTGTTATCATTTATTTCCTTTATTTTTAATAAATTAAGAAGAATTATGCTTGGTTTTACTAATGAGGGTTTACACAAAAAATTCCTGTAGTCAAAGAGCAAATGACTTCCAAGGTTGATATATCTATGCAACTACAGGTGAAATTCCAAAACTAGGGTTTTGTTCCTAGACCTATTGACATGGTTTTATGTTTTCCAATTCATACCCAGCTCTAGTATGGCCACCTCCATCTCATGATTAACATTTTAGTCAAAATCGGAAACATCCAACAGGAAACAATCTTTACATGTAAATTCTGGATCAATGAGGATGGATCAGGGAATTTTGCGACATGGGTTTTGTGCATAATGAGCCCATTTTGTTGACTCGTAATCATTTTCCCAAAAAAGAGCATGACTTGGGTTGTACAAATGTTTCTCCAGAGAATATCCTCCTAGATTTCATGTTGCGATCGTTTCTATTCAAACATATGCCAAACGACCAACAAAAGATGGGATTTGAGGTTGGAGGAGGTTGGATTGATTTGATCACTCATAAAAGCAAGGAAAAGCAAAGGAAAATTAGGTATATCCTATCCTTCATGCTCAATATGAGATCTGATCCAAATATTATGCACATATTTTGAAACAAAATGCTATTATGAGCATATTCAGTTTTTCCATTTAAATATGTAAAAATATAAGTCAGAGAAAGTAAATAAGGAAGGAGGATTTTGATATTACTCTTGAAGAACCATTTATGTAACCTATAATCTTGGACAACTTTTTAATACAATAAAAATATGTATGATCCATTCATGGTGTTAGAGTTTTCTTAGTCTTCTGAGTTTTATTAGGCAACATATCCCAGGAGGGCCCCCTGGTATGTGTTGTGTTTTTGTTCAATTATTTCACTAGAATTAACTCGTGTTTGTAAATTCTTCTTATTTATGCAACTCCTTTAATCGAAAACCAGTTTCTGTGATTTCCTACATACACAAAATTCATGTAACTTTCCAAAATTGCAAGAAATTTTGTACACGTAGGAATTCTAGTAATTGTCACAAATTGTAGGAAATCCATTATACACAGTAATTCCTATAATTGTCTAACATTGCAGGAAGTGTTGTAACTTTTGTAATTACACATAATTTCTTAATTTAAGAGTTAGATTTGAACAAGGATTATCTTAGTGAGTAAATTTCATTTGAAAAGTGTGATAGGTTAATTTATCATTCCCTACAAAGAATTTTTTTCCTATACTTTTCATTAATTTTAGAATTATACAATGACTCATAGCTTAGGGTGACTCCCTCGACTTTACACTATTTGAATGAAATAGAGTATGAGTATAGATCTACACCCAGCGTTTGCATCTGAACTGGCGGTTCAACCAATTGAAGGTTAAATAAGTCCCTTTAGTGACGAAAATAACTCTCAGTCCCTTAGTTAGATTTTGAACCTTCTTGCTTTAAATTTGTAATAGATTTACTTTTTCACGGGAATCTTAAGTGACTACCAAGCTAGTTCTGCATACCTAATGTTGACACCTCATAGGTTTACTTACCTTGAATTGATAGAAAAGTCTTCAGAATTTAGTTAACTAAACTACAACTAAAATACTTGATAACATCTACTTACTAAGTTTCTCTAAGGTACAAGAAGTCGAAAAAACTCTCATAACTCAGGCTAACATTCACTACACTCTCAAAGATAATCTGGGCTTGGTTAAGAATAAGATGAAGCAATATGCTAATCAACATCACTTTGAATGCCACTTTGAAGAAGGGGAACAAGTGTTCCTTGGTCCATAGCCTTATAAGAAGAACTCCCACAAATCCAACCACCACCACAAGCTTGCTCCAAATTTGTATGGCACCTATAAGGTTCTTAAATGTATTGAGCCAATGGCTTAAATTAGAACTTCTAAGCCACTCTAAAATCCATCCAATATTTCATTTCTCTTTCATAAAGAAAATGGTTAGATCTATTTTTTGTGTTCAAACTAGCTTTCCTAAATTAGATGAAGAAGGTTTCATTTGGTTGCATCCTGAGGCCATCCTTGACAAAAGAGAGTGTCTTCTCTCAAAACACACTATCCAAGTGGTCCTAATGCAATGGAAAGACACACAGTTCTCGGATGCCACATGGGAACTATTAGAGATCCTTCGTCAATTCCCTCATCTCCATCCTTGAGAATAATATTGTTTTTTCATGGGTTGGGCATGTTAGGATCCTAATCTCCCTAACCCGTAGATAGATAAGTTTCTATGTATTTCTATGTATGGAGGTCATCTCTAGTAAATAAGGCCCATGTAGTTGTGTGAAAGCAATAGACATAAGAAGGTTTAGTAGAAGGTTTGGCTTACTAAAAAGTTCCTTCTCTAGAATGTTTCTAGGAGGTAGATAGTACTATAGATAGTTCTTCGCTACTATCTATATATCTATAAATAGATAAGGGGGTATAACCTTGCGGCACCCACCGGATTTGACCACGACCGGCTGCCTATGAAAGAAATAAGAGAGAAAGAAATAGGTGCCTAGCGATTCCTTCATCAATAGGGGCATCATCATCACCTACAGCCTCTTCCTATGCCGAGCACTTCCACGAAATGGAAACGGGCGGCATCGTCCACCGACATTTGTTGCCCTGGTGTATATTCCGGAGTACATTTATGGCCGATCTATTACCCATACATTCCTGGCCCCTATTGATATTAGTCCCCTAGGTTCCGAATAGATATTCATCATTAAGGTCCCCACTTCTCCATCCAAAAGCATGGTTCCTGTCGCTGTAGAGTCCATTCGTTGGGTGATCCCTCTCTCCCACGTTCGAGTGTTTGCTCGTCGTTTAGGCCGGTGAGTGACATCTCTGCCCATTGCAGCCACCCCCGGGGGTTATTCGCACCTGGATAGTACCAGGACCCTTGGTGCCGCCGGACTGCCTTTTCCGGGAGGGGCCTCAACCCTGTTGTTGCAACTCAAAATTAGCCTTGCAGCGAGACACGGACATTACCCATGTTGCGGTTCCCTCCGGTCCGTTCCCGGGTCGGGTTAGGGTAACATCTGACCGAGTGCCGTAGCGGATCCGCGCTCACGAGGCGCACAATAATAATAAAACCAATAGAGACTTCGTAAAAGACCATTTGAGCTTCAGATTGTAATGCTCATGGAAAAGCACATTTCGGATATGGGGGAGTTCCAGTTTCCAATAATCAACGATGCCTTTGATGAACGCCCCGGTGCCCTTGATCCTGGACCCATACCGAATGTCCCGGACTCCCTTGCTAACGAATGCCCACGCCTAGGGATAAGGAATAAGTAATGAGCCAGTAAGGTACGTTAAAGGTGCCAGTAATGAGCTAGTAAGCTGCATGAAATATGGAGCCAGAAATGTGGATGGATATAGAAGGAATATTTATTATCAGAGGCTTCTTTCCGACGGAACATAGAAATAAGGATGCGTAGATTTTTCTGACAGAACACCTCCTACAGCGTGCCCTTCTACTAATATATATATATATATATATATATATATCCACTGGCCCTACTACTAAAACATGCCCTCCTAATCAGTAAGTCTCCTTTTTCTCCGTTCTGAAGAGAGCACCTAGCTAGTCGGGGGTTCTCCCCCGAAATCCCCCTACCTTCATAGTCATTATCTACCTCGCTACTTTCTTTAGCCAGCCTGCCTATATCTTTGTTCTATGGCTTATTGAGATGATCTAGTTAGGGCTTCTCTCCCTTCTTCTGTTGGTAAGGTCTTAGTATGGAAGGAATGCTTAGTATGGAAGGAATGCGAAGTTGTACTTCCATGGCTACTACTCTTGCTACTGCTGACTATGGGTGGGTGGTTGGTTAAGGCTTGCTTATGAATGAGCTTGCAGGCGTAGAAGCGTCCTTATGAAATAGATTGATTGGAAATTGGCCTTCCTTCCAATAGGGTAGTTTTCTCTCTCCTTGCTCTCTGGCCTTTCCTTCAAAAGTCCGGAGGTCTTGTCCTTGCTCTCAATAGCGGAAGAGCAAGCAAGAAATTCCTCCTCGGCTTCCGAAAGCTGAGCCTTCCTCCTCGGGCAAGAAATGACCTTTCAGGAGGTCCAGGGACTACCCGAACCACAAGCCATTATTAAGGGAGGTGGGGGACGCAGGCGGCAGACAAACTCTTCCTCGTGCTCCCACTAGCCCCACTGCAGCTGTTGTTGAGGCGGGTCCCATAGGGGCGGGCGGGTAGCTCCTGTTACTTTGTATATGGATACACGAGTACTTGTGGGCGGGAACGAAGCACTTGTTCTGCTCTGTCTGCGGTATAAATAGGTGGGAAACTTCGTATGCGTGTAAAGGACCGAAGAAAGGTAAGGATGATAGGTTAAATCCTGAAAAGTGAGTTTGTCTTCGCTCATACCGTCTTATCTCTATACAAAGAAATGCAACTGTAATCCCCAGGGTCCCCTATGTTCTGTCGCCCAACCCTAACCCTTTCAGTCAAATTTATGTAATGGCGAAGCATCTTATTCTGTTGCATAAAAGGCTGTGCTCGCGGTGGTGGCAGTGGTGGCTATCTTAATGAAGGTTGGGGTGGTGCTCCCTCCCTTGCATAAAGGACTTTACTTGGGGAGGGCAGTCCTGACAACGCATCTTCCTTAAGAGGGCTGGCTTTACGAGATTGACTGGCCTCGTTAAAGTAAAGCGAGTGAATTCATTGTCATTCGTTGGGATAACTCGAGAGAGAGCGTTTTAATGTTCTAAATTTGAAACATGCCACTGAATGTTCACTCGCATGGATTATTCGTATTCATACATATATCTGCCGTGAAATAATGAACAATAATTAGGAGAACCATCCTTGTAATATTTTGTTTACTTTGCATATGGTGCTGCCTTGATTCTCTCAACATCTCCTACAATCACGGAAAAACAATTAATCGAAGTGTTGTGCACAAACTCTATAACAAACCAGCTCTTGTTTTTCTATCGTAGTTTTGACTTATATTTTAATATAATTTAATAGCTTGTTTTTCTGTCATTATTTTCGCTTATATTTTCTTGTAATTTAATAGGTGAGATCTTTCCACCTTAAAAAATATGCAATTTATTATTTTCGAAGTATAATTTAATTTTGATATATTTAAATTTCGAAATGGTAAGTGATATAAATTTTAGTTCAAAGTTGAATATAGTAAAGTTGAATAATTTCTGGTTCAATTCAGATTGAAATTATGACATTTTAAATGGTTTCGGAATTCAAAGTGATATAAAACTGTAATTTCACTATCACGAAATTGTGAAGTCTCAATTCCAACCGACAGTAACATTAAAACGTAGAAAAAAACCACTGAAAATATTAAACGTGTCATATGTTCACAGTCATTCATTTTTGGTTAGTGTTGGTTAATCGTTGTATTTTTTTTGTTTTTTTTTTTTTGAATTTGGTTATATAAATTTGGATAAAATTGCTATTTTCTGTTGTTTAAATTGTATTTTTGAATGTATAAATAGATTTAACCAGCTGAAAACCACTTAAACATTCTAATTATACAAACTTAACCATTCAAATATGCAGATTCAACTATTCCTCATCAAATTTCACTTAAAATCAAACTGAAAAAATTACCATAAAAAATTACAACTGTTCTACTAAAGTTAGAACCATTAGACTACTGCTTTTTGGTTTACCAATTTCCGGTGAACACTACAAGAAATTTTGATGTTTAGTTGACGCGTAGACAACGCCGGTAATTAGTGTCATGGGAATGAGGTGGACTTTATGAATAGGAACGCGACAAAAAGGAAATGCAGTAACTACGCTCCAACTAATTCTCAGGTGTAATGACATGATAAGCATAATAAACACACTTAAGGAGCCTCCGCGTTTGGTTTTCTGGAAGTTTCAAGGCAAACCCTAATGCTGGCTCTGGCTGCTATAAAATCCCTTCGCCCACCACTGTCTTCCCTTGTTACGTCTTCCATTCCATTTCCGCGTGTCGACTTATCACGCCTTCAACCTTCGGCAAAATAATATCATTTTTGTGCGCCATCAAGATCGTCGGAAGCGATGAAGACTGCCCAGTTTCTGTGTCTGTCTCTCCTTCTCCTACTGCATTCTGCTGCCATGGCTGCCACTCCCAGGAAGCCAGTCAGTGTGCCCTTCGGCAAAAACTACGTTGCAAGCTGGGGCGCAGACCACATCAAAGAATTCCATGGCGGTCGAAAGGTCGAACTTCTCCTCAACAAACAGTATGGTAAGTTAGTATCCATTCCATTTCTTTCTGCATATTTCTGGGCCGTTTTATTTGTATCAGTCGCTGGGTATAATAAATTTAGATAAAAATATGGGGTTGGCAGGTGCGGGGTTCGAAACCAGGGGAACATATTTATTTGGGCATTTCAGCATGGAAATCAAGCTGGTTCCTGGTGATTCAGCAGGCACTGTCACGGCCTTCTACGTGAGTAGATTCATAATAATTGCTGTGGTTTTCTTTTAAATCTGCTGTTGTTTAATTACCGTGTGTGTATTTGTTTTGGGGCGAGCAGCTTTCTTCCCAGACTGC
>SNQJ01S0152396.1:0-22924 GCA_010110895.2 Picea sitchensis | reverse complement strand
ATATAGCCAATAAATTTTACTTTGATAGACCACTGCCTCTTTTGGAGGAATAGTGTCACCATAAGGAATGTTTATACTCCTGCACACCCTATCAATGCTACTGCAAATGAAATACTTTGATTTCATGTTCTTCAAAATATGTTTCAAAACAACCCATTCATATTTTCTAGCACTCACATTTTCCAAGAGTGTAAAGAAACTCGAGTCTCCAACCCATATAGAACCTATGTTCTTGAATGACTTCATAAATGGATTCATCACAAAATAATTCTTTGTAAGGGAGCATCTTGTTGGTAAAGACAACAAAATCATGGATCGAATAGTGCATTCAATTATATAGCTAGAATCTATAAATGGCACATGAAAATGACAAACATGACCAATTTGATGAAGGTATCCTCCAACGAAGTAACCTTCCTCACCATAGAGAAAACGAATTAGAAAACCATATTCATTACAGGAAAGTTGATGAAAATGCACAAGGAATGAAGGGGTTTGTAGAATAACATTCCAGTGTTTACAAACACTTCTAAATCTTGTCAACACTGAAAAAGGGAGCCAATAAAATATTAGCTCCAAAATATGGAATGGAAAACAACTCCATATGGTTGGATCCATAATGATGTCAAGAAGTTTCCTAGCACTGAAAAAATAGGAGTAAAGTGAATATAACCTTTATAGAATGAAATCTAAAACATAAAGCTTGTAAAATAAATCAACCACTTCTAGGCATGAAATATTTTATTTCAATATAAATTCTAGGCATCAAGTGAATATAAATCAACCACTTGTGAATATAACTTCTAGGTATCAAGTGAATATAAATTTAATAAATCAAATAATCATTCTTTAAAAATGCAATGAAGATGAGGGCTTAACACCCAAAAAATAGAATCCAAAATAAGAGATAAAAAGTTCTTTATATGCGTTCTTATATTGAGCATATTTATAGTGAACATATATAGAATAATAATCCAATATTTACAGCGAACATATATAGAATAATAATCCAAACAAAAAATTTCTTCCAATTCATTATTTTTCTGCCAATTCATAAAGTATGAAGAAAGGAAAAAAAATAGAAATAAATTAAACATAAAAATATTGAAATTCATAAAAAAAAAAGACTTTCATCATCTATTATTTGGATTTATATATTTGTCGCTAAGATATCAACATGCTTTACCATTTAATTAATGGTTGGAATGTACTTTTTGCGATGTATTTTATATTTAGATGATTTTCTTATAGTTATTTTGTATGTTTAGGGAAATATGGAAAAGACATATTTCCAATTGTATGTGGCTTCACATTTACCATTTGATTTCAATGGTTGGAATGTACTTTTTTCTATGTATTTTATATTTAAATTATTTTCCTATAATATTTTGTATGTTTAGAGATCTATTTTTTTTTTCAAATACTTTTCATTTTATGAGAATGAGAAATGCCTAATTCTTTTTCTTTGAAAAATATTTGAAGTTCCCTAACCACTTATTAAAAAATTCGTTTAATCTATGACACGTCCTATATATTATATTTTTTCTGTAATCAATGCTAAAAAATAGCACATGAAGGTCTAAGACGCAGAAAGAAGGTCTAAGACCCTCAACTATCCTTCAATCATAAAATAAAACATTAACTTTAAAACCTTTTTCAAATAAAGATTATTAATTGGTACTCTAAAATTTTATTTTAGAAAATCCTTAAATTATTTTTATTCAATCACAAGTGCATTATAAACTATTCTTTGAAGTCCTACACAAAGTACTCTTAGAATAAATTTTATAAAAAGGAATTTTCATAATTGTATAAGTTAAACATTTCTTTGCATACTTCTATCAAAAGTTTTTTTTTTTATAACATCGTAATTATATTCTTCACTAAGATAGTCAACAAATCTTGAAGTCTTATAATACATGTTATATATTATCCTTAGTACATCTAATGCCAATTATTACAACTCTTTATTTTCATTTCAATTTAACTTAGTAATATGCTTCCCAATAATTGGAATCGACTTCGCGATATAAGTTTAATACATTATGTACTAAATTACTATTTAATAAATTATTATTACACAACGTTGACTTCAACTTGTTAATAATAATAACTATTGGATAACATCAGTAATTTTAAGTTGAGTCATAATAAGAAGAGACTCTAACGTCAAGTGGAAGTGTAATGACCACACCTCCATAATCTAAGGACAAAAACTCAATATGCACAAAGCTATTGCAGCGATCCGATAGGTTCTGATTTCGAGCATTTTAGTTTTAATGGCAGCGACCATATATTATCTTTTTGTTCACAGTGGATGAATTGAATATGCAGCAATCATATCTAAACAATTCTCCAACCATAATTCCATTTTAAAACAACTAACAAATCCTAGCTCTGGCTTTACTAATAAAAGGCAGTTGTTATACGAATTCTAGTTTACTGTTGGTAATCTATTAAGTTACTTCATAAATTTAGTTTTCAACACAAACAATTAAATTTAAAGGTCACAAGTTCAAATCCAAAGGAGGTAGGGTATGTATACTTTTGTAGACTTTACTAGTCAAATCATTCATTTTAATAAGGGGATCCCTTGTCCCCTTATCCCACAAACAAGAAGATCTCATACACCAATATGATATGACCTAGCTATGACCCATCCAAAAACCTAAATTTTGGATGGTCAATGTATTATTTTAATTCCAAGCTATATAAATTGATAATGCAATGATTCACGATTTCAACAATTAGAAGTTGCAATTTGATAAGGTAATGGTTTATATGAATTTTATATCCCTACGAGATTTTAATTTAGGATGAGCATCTACATTTTCTTTAAAATACCATAAGAATTCAATTTAACAATGTAAATTATTTAGCAATGTCATACAAATCAAATCATGTATCATTCAATTTGCAAAGAATCAAATCTCAGGAATCCAAATTTTAAAACCAAAAAATTGTAACAATTATTAAAGAAGTCAAGCTCAGGAAATTCAAATGGAATAAGAGAGCGACCCAAAGAATATTTAATTGTTGGACTTGCTAATAAGTTTAGCAAAGACCACACACATTTTAAATACGAATTTATTGATAGAATTTAAACCAACAAAATTCGAACTCAAAAATTGTAAGTACATAATACAATGGGCAAGCAATTTACCATTTCAACCAACCATTTCAAAAATTCACCATTTCAACCAACCATTAAAACATTGGAGGCTAAGCTTAACCCAACGCGTTAATGTACTTTGTATGCAATATTTTCTTATTAAACACAAATGTATATGATGAACCATTCTCGTTAATACACCACGTATAAAATGAACAAAAGTATTATTGAGAATACGTTCATACTTTATACGAGAATACATTATATTAATCTATCTACAAAATACTTAAAGGTTCATATTTAACAAAAGTGTTAAAGGTTCATCGTTGATTCTCGAGATAGGTTTGTCTTGTATTAAAGGTTCATATTAACAAAAGTATTCACTAATTTTATTCATCGATGATTCTCGGTTCGTTAATATTAACAAGAATACTTTTTAATACTTTATACGATAATACCTTATATTAACCTATTTATTTTTTCTCTTTACACACAAACGTATATGATGAACCATTTTTAAAAAGAGATTGCAAAGAATATACACAACTTGTATAGTTTTATAAAACATTAATGTTGTTCCATTTGGCATATCCAGACTCCATCGTTTATCCTTTGGATGTATTAACAGAAAAGAAGGGGGAATGTCATACAGGTAGAAGACTTGTGCGGTACGTTTACAGGGAATGACCCAGCACCTTTTGGGCAGGGACATCAAACCCAACAAGGGAATGAGTTTAGTGCAGCAACCAGAAGTGTAACTGTGAAATTCCACTCACTGTGGAAACAACGACTGCTCGACTATGGGAAATTTAAAATGCTTGGACCATTTTTCATTGGTGTGGGGGCTTGTCCAGTTCGTTTGATGGCGTAGGCAGTTTCTATCCAAGTATAATTTAAACTATTGTGCAGGCATAATTTTATGAGTACATATTTGTTCCAGAAAAGACCGCTGAGTTAGATAATCAAATGCTCCTTCAAGACTGATGTTGCCGCCTTTGAGATCAGGGTCGAGATACTTAAGAGACCTTCACATATACATTAGGAAAACATTAGCATGCAAGCGGTTGTCTCCAATTTGTGCATGCGACTGTCTATAAATTTTAAAAACTGTAATTCTTACATACCGACTGCTTTGGCCAGAAAGTTCGAGCACCGATCCCCACTGTAATTCTTTACTGTAATACTTCTCTTGGCTTCATGTGACTGAGTCTAAATTAAAAAAATTCAATTGGCAAACGTTTACAGAATGGGTGGATCAGAGAATGTGTGGCGCTTCAAGTCGTGCGTGCATGGGGTTGTCTATAAAGCGCCCTTCCCCATGCGTGCATGCATGTCGCTATGTGTAAAAAACTTAAATTCTCAGACGCTCGCATAATGTGTGGTGGTTCATGTCATGGAATGTTCATAATGTGGGAGGTAATGCGTGGAGGTCGTGGCATGCATACATATTAATCATTGAACGTGTCAATTATATATGCCCACAGTAATTTTTTAAGTATTCCTAGGTAAATGTAAAAAAGTAAACATGTTAACAGATCCCTTTATAAATGTAAGGAAGTTATGAGCAATAAATCTAGCTCATTGATTTTGGAGGATGACTAAGAATATGCCAGCATCTTGAATGTGTATCTATCAGATTAGTGTTTAAAGTTAAACAAGGTTAAAATATCATTAATTGTGCCCATTGCCAATAGGTGTACGCCTATCGGCGTAAAAAAGACCTCATATAATTATTTAATTGCATTTATTGTATGAATAAAAAAATACATTATATAAATTTATTTATATAAGAAACTTTGAATACATTTATTAAATTAAGAAAAATATAATATCAACATTATTTATTAATATTAATTATTTGATTATGATGTGCGAGCTGCGGATCGCGCTGAGGAAACCCTAGTCCCTCTACCGCCAGTAGAAGACACCAACAGACACGATTCTGACAAAGCGAGCGCCCTATATCATTATCCACGCCAGGCTCCACTGAAGCTTCACAATGGGAGCGGAGGGGGGGGGCAACCCCCCTCATACCGTAACATTGCTGCGAATGATAGATCCGGCACTAGGGCAAGGCAAACGGCCTTTGAGCCACCGCAACAAATCCGAGAGCAGCTACTAGCTAGAGAAATCGGCCTCCGGAAGGACATGGACACAAGCGCTGAGGCAGGAACCTCTCAGACTAAGCCGCACAAAGGCTGGGAACTAGGTAAATGTATACCCCAGCTTGATAAGGCACCACGATATCTCATTAGCTCCACCAGAGTAGGAGAGCACACTGAGTTTATGAAGGAACATGCACTCATAGGAAAGTTTTTAGGTTTATGGCCCATACAACGGGATCTCTACAAATGGATCAAGCACTGGTGGAACCCTAAGGGGGACTACAAAGTGCAGCTGAGCTCCAAGGGATTCTTCACAATCATTCTGTATAACCTCGAAGACAAGGACATAATCTTCGAAAATGGTCCATACTTCTTTAACTCAGCTGGGCTCTTCCTACGGTTCTGGACTGAAAGATTCAGCCCAGATAAAGAAGACTTCTCCATGGCCCCAGTATGGATCCGCTTGTACTCTCTACCACAAGAGTTCTGGCTGGAAGAAATTCTAACGGGGATAGGGAATACCCTAGGGCAGTATGTGAAAGCCTCGGAAGCCACCAAAAACTGGAAATATAACTCCTATGCCCAAATCTGCGTCTCCATGAACATCTCTAAGGCGCTCCCTGGATCAGTCACTCTGGAATACCAAGACGAAGACTGGCAGCAGACCTTGGATTATGAACACATCCCCTTTCGCTGCAGAAGATGTCATGAGCACGGCCACCTCTTCAGAGATTGCCCTATCATCAAAACCTCTGTCAAAACAAGCGAGCCGACACAAAAAGATGGATTCACCACCGTTCCAGCCAAGAAACGAAATCCACCAAAAAGATAAATCCAAGAGCAGAAGCAGGCTGTAGAAACCAACAACTCTTACGAAATACTAAAGCATCTGCCAGAGGAGGACGAAGTTCAAGATCTGCTTAAAAACCAGCAGCCATCACAGGACAATCCTGCAAATCCTGCCCCTCCGCCCCCACGTCAGGACGCACAAGGGGAAGACAGAGGTGAAGGAGAAGGGGATACCCCAATGTAGCTGGACGAAAGGGATCTCGCTGGCATAGACCTGGAAAAGTTAGAAGAGGCCCTAAAGAAGCAAAACCTGCAAACCCTTCCTGAAGAGTAGCTGCGCAAGGTACACAAAGTATTCCTCAATTCCTCAGCGGGATCCTCTGCGCGGCTAGGCATAGCCTCCGACTTGCAACTCGGCTCAAAGAAAATTCCTCGAGATAATAAGAGACGAGGGCGAAAGACGGCTCAACAGCTGATCAAGGAGGCAGGCAACCTCATGATAAACTCTGGACAGATCCAAAAGATCTCGGAGGTATACCTCCAAACCCCGGCATCAACCCAATGATGAAAATCCTCACATGGAACATCAGAGGACTTAACGGAAGGTCCAAGCAAAGGAACCTCCGAGAGTGCATAAAAGTCGAGAATCCAGACTTGCTCCTATTACAAGAAACCAAATGTGCAGGAGCAGAGGCAGAAATCATTCTTCAGCGTATTTGGAGAGACTGCAACTTCATATCCACAGACGCTGCAGGGGCCTCAGGAGGACTCGCTATCCTCTGGAACCTTGCTACCATACGTGTCTATAACCCCTTTTCAACCACAGGCATGCTCACGACGAGCTTCCAGCTCATCGGCTCGAACCAGGAGGGGAACATCACGAATGTCTATGGCCCCCAAAATAAACCAGAGAAGGAAAAACTCATGCAAAGACTGGAGCATATCAAAACCCTGGTGTCCACGCGCAACTGGATCCTTGGAGGAGACTTCAATATGATCCTCACGCTGGAGGAGAAAACAGGAGGCACCAAGAAACTGGAGCAAGACAGTGGTAAGTTCAAAACCCTTATTGATCATCTCAAATTAGTAGACATAGAAAGTAGCAATGGTACTTTCACTTGGTCAAATCGCAGATCGGGAGCCCAGCACATAGCCTGCCGATTAGATCGCTTCCTGGTCTCGGAGGAGCTAATGGATTCGGGTGCGCAACTGGAAAGCCTGATTATACCCAGAGCTGGGTCCGATCACTGGCCACTAGCCCTCAACATGAACATGCAAGACACGCCACAATTCAAGCCGTTTCGCTTCGAGAAATTCTGGCTCCTTCATCCGGACTTCCAGCACCTAGCCAAGGATTGGTGGTCCCAAGCAGCAATAAATCATGGCTCACGCATGTATAGATTTCAGCAACGGCTCAAGAACTTCAAGGTACTGCTGAAACAATGGAACAAGAAATGCTTCGGAAACATCTTCCAAAGCATCCAAGGAATAGAAAAACAACTAGAGGAGATTCAGAAAATCTTCATTTCAGGCACCAGGACTGCTGATCTAATGAAGGAGGAAGAAAAGCTACGCGATCAACTGGAGGAAAGAAAAAAATAGGAAGAGATCCTATGGAAGCAGAAATGCAGAGTGCAATGGCTGAAAGAAGGGGAGAGGAACACCAAATTCTTCCACAGGACAGTGATGCATCGCAGGCACGTCAACATAATCCCGCACCTAGAAGATGAACAGGGCAACATAGTCAGGGAGCACGCTGCGATAGAAGCTGAGCTTATCCGCTTCTACCGTGACCTTCTCACAGAAACACAGGAGGACAGAACCGAGGCCATACAAAGAATTACAAAACACATTCCGACCCTAGTAACCCCAGAGAAAAATACCACCCTCACAAGGCCTATCACTCAGGAGGAAGTGGATCAAGCTGTAAGGGATATGCCCCCAGGCAAAGCCCCAGGCCCTGATGGGTTCACCACATAATTCTTTCATAACTGCTGGGATCTGGTCAAGAAGGACGTCTGGGAAGTGGTAGAGGAATCCAGAGTTTCGGGCGTGGTCCTTCCAGCTTTAAACGCGACCTTCCTCGCCCTCATTCCCAAGGAAGAGCGAGTCACCAATGCAAATCACTTCAGGCCTATTTCTCTCTGCAATGTTATTTATAAAATCATCACCAAGGTCATTGCTAATAGGCTGAAACCAATACTGCCTCATGTCATCTCCAAGGAACAGTCCGGGTACGTGGAAGGCAGGCAAATCATGGACAACATCATCCTGGCGCACGAAGTCATCCACTCGCTCAAAACCTCCAAAACCCCAGGTATGCTAATCAAATTGGACCTCTCTAAAGCTTTTGATAGAGTCAGTTGACAATATCTCAAAGCTGTCCTCAGCTCTTTTGGATTTGATCAAAACTAGATCAGCTGGATCCTCAACCTCATTTCCTCAACTTTCTTCTCCATTTTAGTCAACGACGTTCCATCGGGGCCCTTTTCACCTTCACGAGGAATCCGTCAAGGCGACCCCCTCTCACCCTTCCTGTTTGTGCTTATGGTAGAAGGTTTAGGCAGAACCATCTCGACAACCATCACAGACAAGTCCCTCAGAGGTCTGCCCCCCCACAACTTTCAACCAGCCCTCTCCCACAGTCAGTTTGTAGATGACACGCTTCTTCTCAACTCCCCTCGGCAAAGGAAGCCCTCTCTCTCAAAGCCATCCTCTCTGACTTCACGGAGGCCTCATGCATGTCCTTGAACCTAGAAAAATCCAAACTGTACTTCTTCAATACCCCTATTCCAGTTCAGCGCACATTTCCAGACTCCTTGGCATCTCAAGGAGCTCCCTTCCGTCCAACTACCTTGGCATACCCCTCACAAGTGAAGCCGCCAGATTTATCTCCTGGGAAAGCCTTATCCTCTCCATCTCCAACAGACTGAACCACTCGACCTTCAGGCCCCTCAACTTAGCCTCCCGGCTCGTACTCCTAAAATCGGTCCTACAAGCCCTCCCCACCTATCTCTTCACGGTTTTAGCTGCTCCCCAGCACGTTATAAGAGCCATAAAAACCTTACAGCGCAATTTCCTCTGGCATGGCCTTCAGCAAAACAAAAAGTGGGCCCTGGTAAGCTGGGACAAAATCTGCATGCCAAAAAGTCAAGGAGGTTTAGGCCTTCGAGACTCGGGGAAACTTAACCAAATTATGGGCGCCAAAATATGGTGGCGCTGGCTAAAGGAACCTACAACAGCTTGGGCGCGCATATGGAGGCTTAAATATGCTCCACTCACCCCTGACAATCAACTGATTAGGCACAACGCTAGATTCCAAGGCTCCAACATCTGGAACACCGCCTGGCACAACCGCACCTTAATTCAGAACCACGCCTTTTGGGAGATCAGAGATGGAGAAAGCGCCCTGTTCTGGCAAGACTCTTGGCAGCAATTCAAACCGCTTAATGATTCAGAAGACCTAGCTGCACTTCGATAATCCATTGACCCGCAAACCACCCTCAAAGTCAAAGACCTCTGGCAACCTCAAAGGCAGCACCTGCACTGGCGACAATGGAAAACCTCTCACCAAGACCTTGGTGTGCCTGAAAACTTCAATTTAGAAAGCTGGCACAACCAAGCCAAAAGGCGCAAGATCCCAATTAGAGAAGGAGCAGATATTTTGAGATGGGGATACTCCACCGCTGGAACCTTCACGATCAAGGAAGCCTACAACCTTCACAGTCATCCCCAACTCGAAAACAAAGAAGCCATCTGGAACAAAGTGTGGGGTTCAGCACTATGGCCTAAAATTTCCACTTTCCTATGGCTAATAGTGCACAACAGGGCTCTCACGTGGGATAATCTCAGGAAAAGAGGCTTCATTGGACCCTCCTTCTGCGCACTCTGCCGTCAGCAGGAGGAAACCAAGGAACATCTCTTCAATGGATGCAGCTACAATCAAAGTGTCTGGGATCAAAGTGCACAAACCATGTGCAAGTCCGGGCAACACCGAGGCAGCATAAATGAAACAATCGAGCATTGGGACAGAAGCTCCTACAAAAACGCGCTCCTCAATCACATCTGGCAGCTCTTACCTGGCTTCATCCTCTGGCAACTCTAGAAGGAAAGAAACAAAATAATTTTTCACTCGCAAGCCTCCCCACCAGAAGCCACTTGGGAGACCATCAAAGCACTGATCAAAGAAACAATACGATGTCGCCCCTGGAGTTTGGAAGACCTCAAGTGCACACCTGAAGAGCAGGGTATCATGCAACAGTGGCAACCCCTCCCCCCCTCTCACCAAATCCGGTGGATCAACAAACCCACTCCAACCAGCCCCTCCTCATGGACACCCCCGCACAACCACTTCATCAAAATCAACTTCAATGGAGCAACCAAAGGCAACCTGGGAACAGCAGGATGGGGAGCAGTGGCTCGAAACTCGGAAGGAAAGATTTTGGGACTGTTCACAGGCTTCCTAGGGGAAACGACAAACAACATGGTAGAGCTCATGGGCGCTTTGAGAGGACTACAGGCTGCGTTGGAAAGAAGCCATCGTAACATAGTTCTGGAAGGAGACTCACAGGTCGTCATCCACCTCATCACCTTGCTTATACACGGAAGAGTGCCTTCTAAGATCTCACCAAGCTGGCGACTTTCAGGACTCTTGGAAGACTTCAAAAACCTCCTCACTCCTGCTCTCAGTATTGTGCCTTCACATGTAAGGAGAGAAGCCAACCAAGTAGCAGACAGTTTAGCTAACGAAGCGGTGGAAAAAGAAACAGATTACTCCCAATGGCTGGATGAGGCCCCAAACCACTCTGATGTCTTCCTTAGATGCTAGGCCTTAGCCAACAATGATCTGCTCCCCCCGAATGGGGTGCCACGCACTCATCCTAGGACACGCGGGAGGCTGCGGGGACGCCAATTAATGGCATCAACCAACACAATCCCACCGCTGATCAACTGATTTATGGCTCGCACTAGTCACCTTAAAGTGACGAGCCTCCTCACGCGCGAGGATGGTACCAGGCGACAAAGAATTATCGTTCCAACGTTAATGGTGATCGCAAGCGAAGTTTCATGGGATTTAATAGAGGTAATGGGCAAGCGAAGGTTATATTGGCTTCAGGAAGCGCTCCTTTGGTATGAGTGGCATCTCCAATCTCAGCCAGGAGTAGCAGATCTGTCACCCTCCATCGCTCGGCCTCCAGAGACCGCCACAATGCCCAGGCTCCGAGGCAAGTCGCGTCGCGGAGCAGCCTGGTACAGGGCCGAGTCCTGGCGAAGACGCTTAAAGCAATTTGAAAGTGCGCTCACCCTAGCATCCATCCGCCGAAGGCGAAATCCTCGGGTGCCTCCCAAGGCAATTGTTGAACATCTTAGCCCTGAGGAAGCAAGGAAAATTCATCCTCACTTGGTGGCTGCTGAGGAGCGTAGGCGTTGGACAGAAGCACACCAGGAAGAACACAGTGTAGCCGAGCGGGTGGACCTGAATTATCCACCCTGCATTGTTAAAGAGGAAGAACCACTCGACGAAACTCATTATCCACCTTGTATCGTCGAAGAGGAACAACCACCTGCTGAAGCCAACGAGCAGACGAAAGATAAGAGAACACCGCCTCGACCACCGGAAGACTCCAGTGCACACACAGTAAAGAACCCTGGCGCACGGACCCCGAGTGACAAGGAACAGATGGACCGCGACACTCTCCCAGACGTTTGGCACCTTTCACTGGTCTTTGAGCTCCGCAGTCTGCTCGACGACCTGGCCTTCCGCATTGCTCGAATGGATCAATGCATTGACATGCTCTTTGCAACATTCTCGAAGAATTCTCCAAAGAAGCAATGCCCCACATGCGCTCAGGAGTACTGGATCCCAGCAGGATGGAGCCGAGCCGGCCACAAGCGAGCGAGGTCGAGTCAACAATTCTGCAGGAACCCTGGTTAGAAGCTTTTTTGTTTTATGGGTCTAGTTAGTCTAGTTATGTTTCCGTTTTTGAACCCTGAAGGCACTGCTTCCCTGGTTTCCTTCGGGCAGGGCCAACAAGAATATGTTAAGCTAAATAAATTATGCTTGGTATAGACAATCCAGCTGTCCTGGTTTCCTTCACAGGCAGGACAGTTGGAGACACCATCAGCAGCTGTATACTCCGGTTTTTTGAGAATATAGAAGGTCCCACTGTTTTTATTTAAAAAAAATATATATTAATTATTTGATTAAGAAAAAACAATATCAATATTAATTATTAATATTAGTTATTTGATTTCATTTATTATATTAAGTAAGACATAATATTTTATATTTTAAACCAAATGTTTAATAACAATATATTAAGAAGAAGCAATATATTAAGAAAGATGACATTTTATATTTTTGTTGACATTAAGATATTTCATATTTGTCTAAAGATATAAATTTCTTTTTGAAAGATTCCATTATAAAAAATATATTTCTAATGAAAATTTTATTTCATTATAAAATATAAAAATAAAATAATATATACAAAGAAAACACCATGACATGAAATCATTTGTCATCTTTGTGACACTAAAAGGGTTGAAGATGAAAAACACTTTCCCCCTATAATGTCCTTGTATGAACACTTTAGTTGTATGAATCTATCCAAGAAAAATAATACCATGACATCGGTCACAATTACTCATAAAAGGATTCAAGTTAAATATTTTAATACTATAAATCATAATTGCTTTTAACTCATTCCTTTTTCCTTTCTTAACAATTGCAAATTGTAACACCAAAAAGAGGAATGTATAAATGCATACTCTGATTTTATATATGCTTATTCAGAAGGGATAGATTTTATAGTTCAAGATTATATGTTATCAATGTCCTTAAAAAAAGTATGACTCTAAGTTTCATTCTCTGTAATATATTACATCAGTTCAAATTTCCTATATTTTTCACAAAGGAAACACTTTGTTAGAATTTTTTTTAAAGCTTCACCAACACTTACTTTTCATAATGTGTGGAATGAACATTATGAACCTTTTTGTGGGATGAACATGCCCTTGAGGTTGTAATACAATGAAAAAAATGATACATTATAATGTGAGTGATCCAGGTGGATATCGGTGGCCACCCACCATTTCCAACACTCTCAAAATAGTTTTCTGACAATTTTGACAATTTACTATTTTTAACAGTTTTTAACTTCCGGGGCCATTTTGAGGGCCTAAATGAAGGTTTTTTGGGACTGAGTTTCTAAATGATAGAAAAAGTCTCTGATTGAGCCCCCAAAATGAATCTACTCTATGATACCTTTCCAACGGGCTATCATGCACCTAAGATGAATATCGTATGCAAAAGTTAGGACCCCAGGAAGTTGATGTACTAACTTACCCAAATGAGGCCCACATGTCTTTTGGCGCTTCATCTCCTAGGGCTAGGTTTTTGGATGTCTAGGGTTTTTGACATTACTTTTTACTATAAAATTTCTTTCAGAGCCTCATTGAAATCATCTTCTTTCGAATGAGCTCAGCCATCACTTCTCTTTTCAGAGATAAGCCACCACCATTCTAGCAAGCTTGTTTTCTGCTGCATTTTACAGTTTCAACTTATTTTCTTATTGAATAGAAAACAATTTTTACTATATCTTTGTTATTCTTTGTTAATCATCTTTTAAAAATTTGTATTCATTTCGTTATGCTCATAAAATATGGATCAATGGTATCAAAGCATTCTGCTCCATGTTGTCTTAATGCATGTCCCCAACGAGGTCAGGGTACAAAGAATTGGGTCTCGAACTTGTTTCTCTTGAGGAAAAAATCTCTCACATGCCCAAACGACCTCTCATGGAAGGAGAAAATAAATATGAAGGGACAAGAGATCCTTTCAAAATGTTAATTGATGAATCCCTCATGCAACAGAGGAATGAGATGATGGATAGTTTCAAGCAAATCCTTCGGAGGCTACCAATAGGAGACACATATTCCTCAAGCGGAGGCATCGCCCCCTTCAAGGTACAAATCAAATTTTATATTCCTATATTTGAAGGTTAGATAGATGCAGATGTTGTGGACAAGTGGTTGAATCTTCTAGAAGGCTATTTTTCTGTCCATAACTTTTCAAATAGAGAAAAAATTACTTTTGCGCTCCTCAAAGTCGTTCCCCATCTAAAAGATCAGTGGAAAAATCTTTGTGAGAAAAAGGAAACCAATGAACCCTCATTATTTACAGTTTCGACCACCTAGGAATTCTTTGGGGATGATATTACCGAACAATACTACCCTATCGGAAGTTATGACGACTTTTATACCAAATGGACCACACTATGGTAAGAAAGAGACCAAGCAGTGGCAGATTTCAAAAATATCTTCCATAGCCTGTGCACCAAGTTGGGTATCAAAGATTCAGAATGACATCTGGTGCTCAAGTACTGCGATGCTTTGCATAGATACATCTAGACTGAAATGGAATTTCTGGACATCTCTTCCTTGGGCACGACCTATAGATATGCCATCAAAATCGAGCAGAAGCTCAAACAAAAGATGCAACAATTTGGGCTTGGGAACCCCTCATAGCAAAAACTAGGAAAGGGCATCCCCAACCTACACAACAAAGGATAGAGAAAATATGGGTAGTATCAGGACACTAAAAAGACAAAGAAGGATACCAGGAAGTGGTGCATCCTTGTGCAACTTCCATAAGAGCCCTTGTCATAACACTATTGATTGCCGCTCAAAGAAGTCATTGGTGGCTAAAGTGAAAGCCTCTGAATCAGATGCGAGTTTTGACTCTGAGTCATAACCAAAAAGGGGAAGATGAATCATTGACACAAAACCTAGTTCCACCATTGCTACCAACAATCTCCAAATTGGTGAACCAAACGAGTCATAGGAAGGCGACCACCTTTTCCATTCAAAGATGTGGGTAAAAGGCACCCCGATGCACTTCATCATTGATATAAGTAGCTAGAAGAACCTCATCTCAACAAAGGTCATCGAGCAATTGTCCCTACCAACAATGCCACACCCGCAACCCTACACCACTAGATGGCTCCGCTAAGGAAGAGATATTCATGTCAGCCAACAGTGTCGATTGTCATACGACATCAAGCCCTTCAAAGACGAAGTATTGTGTGATGCTGCTCCTCTCAAAGTTTGTAATTTTATTTGAGGACAACCTTATTTATGGAAACATCATGTTGTATATGAATCTAGGCCTCGTAGTGTTATTATTACTTTGAATAGAAAATTGTACAGGATACTTGAGGTTGTCCCTCCTAGTAATATTTCCTTGATCTCTGCCAAGCAATGCAGGAAGGTCATCTCTCAGCCTGAGAAATTTGTCTTCTTTTTTATTCACTCTTAGAGTAAGTGAAATATTACAGCCACATCCAGGGCCTCCATGGTCGATCTCTCCACACAACATAAGCAAGTGGATAAGTTCATGGAAGAATACTCATATATCTTATCCTCTCCTACCTGGGTACCCCTTCACTGTCAGGTCAAGCATCCCATATATCTAAACCTAGGCGCACTACTACCCAATGGGTCGGCCTACCACTGCTCTCTGTTAGAAAAATAGGAGATCAAGAGGTAGATCCAAGAACTACTCAACAAGGGGAACATCCATCCCATCTCATCTCCTTGTGGGAGACCAATCGTACTAGTGTAGAAAAAATACAGGACCTGACAACTCTGCATTGATTATTGGGCCCTGAATAAAACCAGATTCTTGAACCGGTACGTGATTCCCTGAATCCTTGCCCTCCTTGATCAACTCACGGGGGAAAAATCCTTCAGTAAGATTGATCTAAAGTTTGGATACCACCAAGTCCCAATAGAACATATAGATATATGGAAGACTTCCTTCAAGTCAAAAAAAGGTCTTTTTGAATGGTTGGCCATGCCCTTTGGTTTGAGAAATGCTCCAACAAATTTTATGAGGATGATGGACGATATCCTGTGACCTTTCACCAATACTTTTGTAGTGGTGTATCTATATGGCATCCTCATCTACAAAAAGACTTGGGAAGAACACTTGCAACATATTCAACAGGTTCTTCACAGCCTGCGGCAGTACAAACTATATGAAAAATTGGAAAAATGTTCCTTTGGCATGGACAAGGTCCATTACTTAGGCTACATTGTTGATCAACATGGTGTGCATGTAGACCAATCCAAGATCTAGGTCATCTGTGACTGGCCAACCGCAACCACACTCACTGAGCTTCAGAGCTTCATGGGCCTCACCAATTTCTATCGCAATTTCATGTTAAGATTCTCTCATATCGCATGGGACCTCAGCCAAGTAACCAGGGGTGGCGGTAAGGAAAACATTGTGTGGGGCCTATCCCAACAAAAATCATTCAATGAATTGAAGCAACATTTGTGATCATCCTAGGTACTTTCATTACTAGACCTGCAACATCCCTTTTATATTGAGACAAATGCTTCAAACTATGTTGTGGGCGTCGTTCTAACTCAACATGACCACCCCATGGAGTATCAAAGTGAGACACTATCATATTTTTTTCGTAAGTACCCTAATTACAAAAAATAAATGTAATCCAGTGTGCAAGCCTCCTGTTAGTGGAGACATTACATTTTTGGGGAAGGAGACAATCATCCACACTGATCACAAGCCACTACATTTCATGCAGACCAAAAGAAAATTGCAGAATGACCGCCATCAGAAGTGGTCCACATATTTACAATAGTTCCACCTCAACATCAAGTATTAAATAGGAAGTACCAATGGAGTTGCTAATTTTCTTATTTGACCTCCAGTCGTGACACTCACCATGATGCTAGACTCTTACAACCATGAGATCTATGGATGGTCCCACCTCTATGAGATAGACCGTGACTTCTCTACCACCTACCAAATCTTGGGAGAAAAATCAATGGTCGCTAATTTACATCTTCATGATGGGTTGTTGTGTCATTTGGGCCATCTCTGCATTCCATCAAGCGAGCACAAAAAGTTTATTTGGGAATGTTACTATAGTTAGGTGGCAGGACACTTTGGCATCGAAAATACAGTGGCAGTGCTGCAAAAACATTTCTACTGGATGAAATTCAACAGGATGTCATCAAGTATATCTGGTCCTGCACTACATGTGCTATTGCCAAACTGGCCACTAAGAAAAAGGGAATGTACACCCCTCTTCCTACTCTTGACAAGCCATGATAATCCATCTCAATGGACTACATGTCAAGCCTCACGTTCACCAAGAGGGGAAATGACTCTATTTTTTTGGTTGTTGATCTTTTTTCCAAGATGACGATTATGAACGCCTGGAAGAAGAGCATCAATGCAGAGGCCACTGCAAAGATCTTCTTTGAACTTATTTTGGTACACTTTGGGATCCGATAAACAATTGTCTCAGATCGGGACAATTGGTTCCTCAACACATTCTAGTTGACCCTCTGGTCACTGTTGGATACCAAGCTCACCAAATCCACTTCCTTTCACCCTAAGACAGATGGAGAAACTGAGGTCACCAATCGGATGATCGTAAATATCCTACGCATGTACAATTCCAAGAACCCCCGCTCATGGGATGAGAACCTTCCTTATTCCCAGCATAGATACAAATGATCCCTGCATAGGTCAACTAGCCACAACCCCTTTCAGGTGGGGTTGGGATTCCAACCATTTGGCCCCATGGATGTTGCACTACCCTTGGTGACCACCTTAGCCAAATTGTCTCCTGCTCCACCAGAAGTTGACAAAGACACCTGGTTCATTGAGAGGATCCATCACATCCACCAACAGGTTCAAGATATTTTACAAAATTCCAATGCCAAGTAAAAGAAGTGCCATGATCAACATTTGGTGCCACATAAGTTTTAGGTGGGAGACAAAGTTTTGTTGCACTTGCAGAAAGAACGCCCTATAGGGCCCCATCGAAAGTTTCACCCACTCCATTATGGGTCGTACATCATCACCAAATTTGTGGGTGAAAATTCTTTTGATCTCAACATTTCCCCTTTCCTTGGCCTGCACCCAATCTTCAACGTGGCTCTCCTTCGACCATATTTACCACCATTATTAGACACCTCAGAGATAGCAGAGCAGTTGAAACCAACAGAGATCAACCCTTACTACATGCAATAGGCATCCAGTGATCATATTGTGGACACACATATCAAGGGTGCTCAACAGCAAAGGATCAATCTTTATCGAGTCATCAAAGCAGGGCAACTCTTGCACCAAGGCAAGTGGGTCACCTGGGGCCAAATTCAGCATAAATTTCCTCATCTGATGGGGGAAATCAATCCAATGGACACCATTTCTTACTAATGAGGGAGGATTGATCCAGGTGGATAATGGTGGCCACCCAAATTTTCCAACTCTCTCAAAACAATTTTCTGGTAATTTTGACAATTTACTATTTTTAGTAGTTTTTAACTTCTGGGGCCATTTTGAGGGCCTAAATGAAGTTTTTTCGGGATAGAGATTATGAATTATGGACAAATTATATTATTGATCCCCCAAAATGAATCTCCTTGATGATACCTTTCCAACGAGCTATTATGCACCTAAAACGAAGATTGTATGCAAAACTTACGAGCCTTGGAAGTTGATGTACTAACTTGCCCAAATGGGGCCCACATGACTTTTGGCACTTCATCTCCTAGGGTTAGGTTTTTGGATGTCTATGATTTTTGACATTCTTATTTATTGTAAATATTCCTTCAAAGCCTCATTATAATCATCTTCTTGCGAATGAGCACAGTCGTCACATCTCTTCTTAGAGATAAGTCGCCACCATTCCAACAAGTTTGTTTTTCGCTGCATTTTACAGTTTCAGCTTATTTCATTATTGAATAGAAAACCAGTTTTACTGTATCTCTTTTATTCTGTGTTAAGCATCTTTTAATAATCTATATTCATCTCATTCTTCTCATAAAATATGGATCAGTGATGAACGTAGTAATTTTTTGTTGTGTCGAACATACTAACGTTGGAAAATGATGAACATAGTAATGTTGCAATCTAACGAACATAATAATGTTGCAATGTGATGAACATAAATTGACGTCGTAATGTGATGAACATAGGCATGTTGTCATAAAATAAACAGGCACTTCACTCTAGTGCACGTCATCATGTCATCACAATATGATGAACATTTCCTCATTTTGCAATGTGACACACTTATTCTAACGTCGCAATGAGATGAACAATTCCAAACATAGCAATGTGTCGAACAAATTAAATTTTCAATCTACCAAACATATTAACGTAACAATGTGATGGACATATAATGTTGCAATGTGATGAACATATTAAAGTCGCAATGTGACAAAAATAGTAATATTGCAATCTACCAATCATAGTAATATTGCAATGTGATGAACATAGGCATGCCATTGCAATGTGGATAATAACGTCACAATGTAACAAACATAAATAGAGGTTTCAATGTGTCCCATATCGCTTTTTCCTTGCAATATGATGAACATTTCCTTGCATTCCAATATGATGCACATATCCTGACTTCACAATGTGACAAATACTTCCAAATTTCGCAATGTGTCAAAATTATTAACATTGCAATCTACCAAATATCATATTGTCGCAACGTGATGAACATAAAAAACCTTTTCAATGTGATGAACATATATGGATTTCACAATATGAGGAACATATACATACATCATAATGTGAGAAACATTTCCAAATGTTGCAATGTGTCAGAAATATATGAATGTGGATAGGCATGTCTTCACACAATGTCACACATCATATTATCATCGCAATGTGATGAAAATTTCTTGATGTTTCATTGTGACACACTTATTCCAACGTCGCAATGTGACAAAAATTTCCAAATGTCACATTGTGTTGAATGTAGTAACGTTGCAATCCACTAAACATAGGAAAGTCACACTGTAATGAACACATAACATTGCAATGTGGATAATAGTGTCGCAGTGTGACTAACATAAATACATGTCACAATGTAATGAGCATACATACATGTCGCAATGTGGAAAACATTTCCTCATGTTGCAATGTGACACACATATCCTGACGCCGCAATGTGACAAACACTTCCAAATGTTGCAATGTGTCGAACATATTAATGTTTCCATCTACCATGAATAGTGACATCATGATGTGATGAACATATACAGAATCCACAATGTGACAAACATTTCCAAACATCCTAATGTGTCGAACATAGTAATAATGAAATATACCAAACATTGTAATGCAGCAATGCAACGAACATATATGGACATCAAATGTGATGAACAATTACGAACAGCACAATCTGATGAACATAGCCTTCTCATAGCAGTGTGATGAACATAAATCGGCTTTGTAATGGGACAAATGAAATGTGATAGACATTTCCAAATATCACAATGGGACAAACACAACCCATTGTCGCAATTTGATGTACACAACCCAATGTATCGATGTGATAAACATTTTTCGATGTCTCAATGTGAGGAACATAACCCACTATCGAACTATGACAAACCTATTCCAATTCCATATCGTGAGAAACATAAAGCCTTCGTCTTAATTTGATGACCATAACCTTATGATTTCAAGTGATGAACAAAAGCTAATGTCACAATGTGATGAACAAAACCTTATATTGACATGTGATGAGAAAAAGATGATTTCACAATGTGATGAACACAAACTGATGCTGTCATGTGATGAACAAAACCTGATGTCGTAATTTGATGAACAAAACATGATCAACATTGCAATGCAGTAGTGCCATAGTAAACTATGGTAAACATAATCAACATGGCCCACCATGATCATATCCACATGGTCAACGAAGGTCAGCCATGCGCATGTCCAACCATAATAAACTGTGATCAACCATAGTCAACCATGGTGATGGTCAACCTCACTCAACCATGATGAAGGACAACCATGATCAACCATAGCCAACCTTTCATTCGCAAAGTCAACCAAAGTCTACCGAACTTAACCATGTTCATGGTCAACCATAGTCATTATCAATTAAGGTATTATTGTATAAATACTTAAATAATGTATTATTAATGTATTACTACTTTAATAATGTATTTATTAAGGCATTAATACTTTAAGAATGTATTTATTAACATATTATTACTTCAATAATGTATTATTAATTTATTAATGATTAAATATGTTACATTATACATTAATATATTGATACTTTATTAATATATTTATTACTTCTTTTTTTTTTGTTAATGTGGCTGAACTTGTTGGCATCAGGATGAAACTGTGGCTTCAGAAACCGTGACTCAGGGGCATCTAAGCCGTCAAAATCACCCAGGGATCGCACCCAGCTTGAGCCACACCAACCCTTAACATGGTTGGATTTTTTGTCACCGCAGGTTTCGAACTGGTGACTTTTCAACACGGAGTGGCCTAACAACACACTCCGTCACTGACTGTCCTACACCTCGGGGACAATATATTTATTACTTCAATAATGTATTATTAATTTATTACTAATTAAATATGTTATATTATACATTAATATATTAATACTTTACTAATGTATTTATTAATTTATTTAATGTATTAAAGGTATTAAACAAATTTTTTTATTATTACTTTAGCAATGTATTATTAATCTTTTACTTTATTACTATCTTAATATTTTAACATTATAGTAATTAATACATTACATTATTAATGCATTAATTAATTAATACTATATATTATACATTTATGTAAATTAATATTTTAATTTATTATATTAATATAATATTGTATTATTGCTTTAGTATTGTATTTATTAAAAATTATTAATTTATTAATTAATTAAATTAATATATTATAATATACATTAATGTATTAATGTCATTCATAGTCATGACCATAATCAACCACAATCATTTTCAATAAATGTATTAATACTTTAACAATGTATTAATTAATATTGTATTTATGTATTAATTAATTAATATATTATATTATTAATATATTAATATTTAATATGTTACATTACTAATATTGTATTAACACTTTATTTTATATATTATAACAATGTATTAATAGTTTATCATGTTGCATTATACATTAATGTATTACTTTATTAATGTATTAATATTTTAGTAATCTATTTAGTAATGTATTTAATGATCTATTTATTGTATTAATATTGTATTAATTTATTATTGTATTATTGTTTTATCAATGTATTAATTACTTAATTAATGCATTACATTATTAATCTATCAATCATTTAATATGTTATAGTAGACACTAATGTAAATTAATAATTTAATTTATACATGTTTATTATATATTATATTAATGTTACATTACACATCAATGTATGATTACTTTAATGTATGATACTTTTATATATTAATGTAATATACATTAATATTTTAATGTATTATATTTACATTAATGTAATGGAATACTAAATACATTAATACATTATATTATCAATGTACCAATCAATTAATATGTTACATTTATACATTAATACTTTAATTTATACTTTTTTATTATATATCAAATTAATATTTATATATTAAATTAATGTAATATTAAAATATTATATTAATTAAATGTATTAATATATTAATAGTCATTCCATAGGTATGTTGGTTATTAATTAGCAACAACCACTTTATAAAAGTGGTTGATTCACATTTTCAAACTAATAAGACCGCTTATATCAACCATTTTTATAAAGTGATTATTATTAGTATATTACTTTATTATAACTTTAAATCAAACAAAATATATATTTTCTTAAAAATGTTTTAATTTAATATAATAATTATATATAATTAAATAATAAAAATTAAAATAATTATAAATACTTAAAATCTATAATAATATATTAATTATTTATAAATTTAAATCAAACAAGAAATTACAATGACTATTCTATATTTAAAAGTAAAATTGAGGAGATTAGTTAAACACAATATCAATAAAGTTTTCAAAACCTTTAAAAAAAAAAAAATTAAC
>SNQJ01S0152394.1:0-21182 GCA_010110895.2 Picea sitchensis | reverse complement strand
TTCAATCCTTGTCTTCCACGCTCTAAAGTTAGAGGCTCCATCTAACTTGTTCGTTGACTTCATAGAAAAATTCATGGCTGCTTTGACTTGGTCAAACCCTAGATTTGACCACAAACTCAAACTTCACGTCTTGGCTTGATGAGAGTATTAGTATATGCGCTAGGCTAGAGTGCACTGATCTATCTAGAGATTAGGTCAATCCATTCACTTAAGGTGCCTCAATAAGAGGATTAGGGTTTCTGCAACTTCTCCTGCTAGTAACCCTAGTGGCAATGTCTTGGAAGCTGCTTATGCTAGTAACCCTAGCGACAGTTCCTCATTGAGCTCAATATCCTAGTGGCTATGTTTCCTTCCAGCGTTTACACTGAATGAAGGAGGTATGGGCCCATAACCTGTTAGAATATGAAAGATGTGTGCTTGTTTTACCTTTGACAATACCCTTGTCACCCAACCATAGGCCGAAGCTACCCTCTGAGCACCTTAACCTTGACAGAGAATCACTTTGGAAGCAAAACCTAGGCTAGATAGCCAAACAAAGGGTAGCACACCTTTCCCCAAGGATAGCGCATCAACAAAGGCTGATCATATGTTCCAAACCCTAGCCAAGAGATAGTCCAAGCCAAAACGTAACTGCTAGCTGCAACAGGTGCACCAGCAGCTCTCCTCCAAACCTGTGCACAAGACTGCAACTGCACTGTGCAGAAATGGCTCTCTGCAACTACTAAGATATTTCAAATGAGAGACTGGCACCCTGTATTTATAGTGCTTCTGGAAGACTTACTGGGGCCGACTTCTCCTTCTAGGTACCTGTCTGTTCAATATATTATTATTATTTATGGTCGAATTCTTCTCTTGGAGGCTAATAACCTAATATAAATTTTCTTCTTGAGTCAACAAGTCATCTAGGGTTATTATCCAACTCATTAGGGTTTCTTCTTGCTTTCCGGAGTATTCTATTCTCGTCAGGTTTACACGTGGAGGTAAATACCTCCCGCAACTACCATAATATCAACATTATGGAGGTAGAAAGACCATTGATTATTGCATAATCACATGAAGGCATCGCAGGAGGACATTATGTAGGGAAAGCAACAGCACAGAAGGTTCTCAGAGCTGGCCTCTGGTGGCCTACTTTACACAAGGATGCTAAGAAATAGTACAGAGCCTGCGATGTATTCCAAAGGATAGGGAAGCCTTCTAGAAGGGATGAGATGCTTTTAGCACCTCAGCTAACTTTACAGGAATTTGAGAAATGGGCTATTAACTTTGTGGGACCTATCAACCCACCAGGAAATCACACAGGCGCTCGATACATTATCATTGCTACAAAATATTTGACGAGATGGGTAGAAGCAAGAGCGGTTAAGGATTGTAGTGAAGCCACAGCTACGTGGTTCATCTTTGAGGATATCATAACCAGATTCGGATGCCCAAAGATCCTTATGAGTGATCAAGGCACATACTTCATCAACAAAACTATTGAATCCTTGACTCAAGAGTTTGAATTTCACCATATGAAGAGCACTCCATACCACCCACACGCAAATGTCACAGTCGAAGCTTTCAACAAGATCTTGGAAACAATGCTAACTAAAATTTGCAGTGTTAATAGAGATGATTGGGATTTGAGAATTCTGATAGTGTTATGGGCTTATAGAACTACTTGAAAAAATTTAACAACGCAGACTCCCTTTAAGTTGGTTTATGGCTTGAAAGCAGTGGTACTTATGGAATACTTGGTTCCTAGTTTAAGAATTGCAGGATTTACAGGTATGGATGACATCGGCATTGTTCAAGATAGGCTTGTGAAGTTGGTATAATTGGAGGAAGACGGGTTCATTGCAGGATTTCATCAATGGGTACAAAAAGAACGAGAAAAGGATTACCATGATAGACATATCAAGAAGAAATAATTTAAGCAAGGAGATTTGGTACTATTATATGAAAACAAGTTAATGAAGCATCCAGGGAAGTTCAGGACACATTGGGTCAGACCATTTGAAGTTGCCTATGTTATAGAAGGAGGAGTTGCGCAGTTGAAGACCCTTAATGGAGAATGGAGGGATGGTTTAGTAAATGGGAGCCGGTTGAAGCTGTACTATGACAACCAGTTGCCTCGCAACTCTTAGTAAAAGAAAAGGAAGAAGGGTCTATGTACCAAGTGCAGTTGAAATTGGGTACCAAACACAAAAAAGATAGTCTGGACAAGATGGGGAGCAATAGAGCAGAAAGCACAGGTTGCTTCGCGCAGTCTGCAGTCGAAGTAATACAGAAGGTTCAACCGTACAGTGACTCGGGATGAGTCACATGTGAGTGTTGGGGGGTTTTTGGCCCTTGGTTACGGTTAAGGAAGAAAATGAATATTAGGGAAGAAAGACAAAGTACGAACTGCGTGGAAGGAACACAAACCAAGAAAGGGTCGAAGTGGATAAAGAAGCATAAAATAAGGAATGAGGTAAAGGAAAAGCAAATCGTTGAAATAGAATATCAAGGAAGACAAAGCAGCGAAGAAGATGGATCATGGACAACTCAGCAAGCGGAAGAAGACACCAATGGGTGATTTGGAGCACCTTGCAAAGAAGAGGGAAGAACAGGATGGTGAAGCCCTTAAAAGTGGGACATGTGGACCTAGGGTTTTGGCACCTAGGGTTTTGACACCTAGGATTCGGTCTAAGGTGGTCTAAGAGTCATGAAATGTATAAATAAAGGTCTAGAAGAGTTGAGAGGGTTGTTATTATTATTATTGGTGAGAGAAATATTGAGATAGAAGTGTTGTGGTTGTAAGAGAATTATGTATTCTGGATCTTCAGCTGGGTGCGAAGATCAACTCTGCATTTGGGTGTGCAGGGAGGGGAGAAAGAGAGGAAGCGAGAGAGAGAGGATCTATAGCTTAGTGCGCAGATAGAACTATATGTTTTCATCTAATATATCAAGAAACGCAATTTTGTGGACGTAGCCCTAGGGAGAGGGTGAACCACATAAATATTGTTTTGATTTGTGGTTGATGTTGTGTTATTTTCTATCTATTATACTATTATGCATTGTTATTATTCCTATTGAAGACAATGAGATATATCTAACTTCGTGAAGCTAAACATAGTAGGGTTAAGAATCTCTAGGTTACATTGCGTTGTTGTTCTGGAATCACTTTGCATTTCCCCTGGTTGTAGACACCTGTGTCCTGCAACCCCCTATTGCTACTTCGGGTGAGACTTCATCTTCTTCACAGGTGTTGTCTAAAGGGCCAGTCGTTAGGGTTTGTTGGTGCGTTGTTAGAGTGAACCCTGGGTATTCCCCTGTGCCAACAATGGCCCTACCATAAAAAGTCAAAGTAAATTATATTTTCCAAAAAACACAGGTCGGGCCTGTGAGAATAAGTATAAATTGTTGATGATTACAGTTGCATGAGACATCCTCTAGGACACATACTAAGTGAGTCGACCTGTGAGGAATCCCATGAGTTGGGTGTGCCCATGAGATGGGTGTGTTTTTCCTCTCGAAGATGAAGAAGGAACGTTGTGTGCCCCTATGTGGGGTGAGGAATCCCATGAATTGGGTGTGCCCATGAGATGGGTGTGTGGTTCCTCTCTAAGACGGAGATGGAGCATTGTGTGCCCCTTTGTGGGGTGAGGAATCCCATGAGTTGGGTGTGTCATTCTCTATAAGGAAACACACTTATCATTGTCATATCATGATTTTAGAAGTTGTGGTTTGAAATTATGATAATTATAGCACCCTCTTGTGTGCTAGTGTTGGTGATGGTGTGGGAGGTATTTCTCTTGAAGAATATAGCAAAGGATTGGTTGGGTTTTCTTCCCTTGTTGAGAAGGTTTTCCCATGATACTTCTTGTGTTCTTGTGCATGGTTATTCTTCTTGTGATCTTGGTTTACTGTAGCTAATGCATTGTTGTTATAGTGTTTATGGTTGAGATAATGCTAAACAGTAAGAAAATTAAAAATGCATCATCTTACCATAAAATCAACATCGGTTTCAGAGAAGGTCATGAAGATGACCATTTTCACATTGGTAAAGGAAGGCCATAGGAGATGGATCTTCTAAGTAACCCACTTCCAGTTCAAGGGATGGGTTGGACCCTCTCTATTAAAATTTATGTGGTAAAGTAAAACCCTGACCGAGCCTTGCTTATAGTTTTCCAGACAACATGAGAAGGCAGCCACCTGTCTCTTGGTGGATCGGCCTGCTAAAGAAAGAATAGTCACAGCCTAGGAGAGGCTCGAAATGGTAGCCATAAGTCTGTTCTTGGGGCAGTCGATAAGGGTGTTCATGAATGCAAATTTAAACTCAACAGAATTCCACAAAATGGTGCATCTGGTGCCATAGGGATAAATGGTGGGTCTTAACCGAAGTGGCCCCTCTACATTGAGAATCAACTTGTTTTATTGTAACAAGAAGTTCATTGCCAAAAATCAGTCCACAGTTATCAATGGTAGGTTCATTTCCTGTAGCTAGCTATTAAGCCAATAGAAATAATGCATGCAAGAAATTTCCTTTTTTTTAAGGCCAGAAAGTTTTGGAGGTCATAAAAGTGATTGGTATTTGCATTTTATATCGTGAAATTCCTGTCTCTCTACATTTTACTTGATATACCAACATGGAAACTCATGTGTGTACCTAACTCTGAATCTCATATTAACGAGGATGTGTGATTTTATTGTTTTTAATATTGAGGTAATTCTTTAATTGAATGTCATGAGTAAAATAGAGGCCTACCACTGTGGTGTTGGAGATCTGTGGAAACGCCAGTCAAATGTAGGATTAATTTCAATATGAATAAAATGAAAAGCATAGATATGTGGTTCAACTTCCACCAATGCCTTTTGAGTCATATTTAAAATTGTTCTAAGGATGAAAGGTTAACCTTCTAAGGTGACAGCTAAGAGGCTTATATCTGTGGTAAGAACTGAGGCTATCTTCTATATAAATTGAGTTCATTCCCTTGTACAGATCTGAGACAATGCAGGAAAAATCCCTTGTAGCAGAATGAAGGAAACCTAGGGCCGGATATAAGGCCTCCTTATTAACAAATTCATGTCAGCATAAACCAAGTTCAAATATAAGGGTGTTTTCATGTTGTTATGAGGCCCATCTACAACCTGTTCTAAATATTCATTCAAGGTGGATCTGAGGTCATAGTTTGTGCAAACCTAAAACTACAATGTTGATGCAGACTTTGTTAGAGATATGTATGATACAAGGTAGCTATAGTGGCAAACAATTATGGTTATAGAATGTAGCAATGGAAGGTGGCCACAGGAAGCTACATCAACATAACTTTCCTTCTAGTCTATGATAAACAAGCGAGGAATATCATTGGTCATCATGACATTGAAAAACAAGCAGAATCTCCATTGGTGTACACTCTTAGGTATGCACTTGTATATATTATTTGCATCATTGTCATAAGGGTACTTGCAGGAGGAAGGAACCCTTGGTGCAATCATGAATCCAGAGGGATCTCAGTGCATTCAGAGGAACAACACACTAGAAGTGAAGACTCCAGGTTTGATTTGTTTTTTAATTAGCATGCCTCTAACCCACATTTCTAAGGTTGCTACATCAAAAGTAGGTATTGTAGCTGTGACAACAATCCTTAAATTGTTTTGATTCTAGAGATGTACTCATGAATCTCCTCTAGGAAATATTATTGTCTTGTTTCCTTTCATTTGTTTCCTTGTTCCACGCAGGTTAACAACAAAGGAATATGGTTATCCTTCAGACTTCAAAGAGATCCACTTGACTTAGAGGAAGTAAAACTATTTGAGAAGAAGGAAAAACAATACCTTATCCCCTTCAACAGTTCATAGGGAGACAATTATTTGATCCAGTTGCTCCAATTGATATTCCCAGAAATATTGTAGTAGGCCATGAAAGGCATTTCCAAGCTCGAAAATATCTACAAGGGGAAAAGGGACATGCCACTGATGGAAGTGTCAATAAATATTAAAGCGAGACTTGCAGCCAGAAGATTCCCAAAAACAAAGGGAGTTGTCTATCATGAGACATTTGATCCAATAACCCGATACACTTTCATCCGTACTATCATCCATGAGTTGGAAACTACATCAGATGGATGTAAAGACAGCCTTTCTCAATGGTGAGATTGAGGAAGAAGTTTACATTGAGCGGCCAGAAGGATTTGTGATATGTGACGAGAAATCTCATGTGTACAAGTTGAAGAAATCCTTGTATGGACTAAAGTAGACACCTTGTGCTTGGTACGAGAAGATGGATGGATTCTTGATGAGTTTGGGCTTCAACAAGAGTGTTGTTGATCCAAACCTATATTATTACATTGTTGGTGATGAGAGCCTAATTTCAATGACTTATTCAGGAATCCTTGTTGTTGGATACAAGCAAGTTTTGACTTTTGATTTCGAGATGAAGGATCTGGGTATGTTGCCCTACTTACTGGGACAAGAAGTATGGTAGAGAAATGATGAGATTTTTCCTGAGTCAGGGAAAATATATAGTGGGGATATAAAAGAAGTTTAGTATGACAGAACGTAAATCCATGCCTACACCGATGGTGATGGATTTGAAGAAAATGAATGATGATGATTGAGACGAGATTGATTCACAGCTGATTGGATCACTGATGTATCTGGTTAACACCAGGACCGATGTATGATATGTAGTGAATGAACTTAATCAATTCATGAGTCAGCTGAGACAGACTAACTGGATCGCAATGAAACATGTATTGAGATATCTACGAGGCACAGTTGGATATAGCCTGAGATATTTCTATAGTGTAGACTTGAGTTTGCAGGGATATGTCGATTGGGAAGGGAGTGCAGTGGACCAGAAAAGCGCGTCCAGTTGTTGTTTTACCTTGGGGTCTGACATGGTTTCTTGGTGCAACGGGAAACAAAGCTCTATGGCCTTGAGTACCACAGAAGAAAAGTATATAGCATTGAGTGTGGTAGTCTGTGAAGTAGTGTGGCTTTGCAAACTTCTGACAGATTTATTTGATCATGAGATGAATCCTATTATTATTCATTGTGATAACCAGAGTTGTGTGAAGCTCTCTAAGAACATTTTGTTTCATGATAGATCGAAACACATTGTTAGGGTCCTAACCTGCACATAGGTAGAACAATATATTTGGATGTAATAAAGGTCAATATTAATAAGGCCTTTCAATATAATAGAATAAGTTGAATGTAAGAAGACCTAATAGAAGCTTCTGCTTCTAGAAGGATATTCCTCTAGATGCTTCTTTTGATAGACATATTTAGTATAAATAGGATTTGAGGGTATGAGAACCCTAGCTTGGATATTATTTTAATAGATCTCTGCTCAACTGGAGTTTTCCCCCTCGAAGAGGCCCGTGAACATTGATTTCAGAATCAAAGTGTTATTTATGTTGTTATTCTTATATCATTTCAATGCTATTGTGGTGATTGTCATATTTATATTATTGTTATTCTGCCATTTCTAGCATTTTATTTCTATTCTACATAATTTTTATATCTGGTATATTACAAGTGGTATCAAAGCACTTTCCTCGGTAGAATTTGTGGGTTAAATTTTTTTTCAAGGTAGAGACGTATTTTGGCATCTTTAAGCCACAAATATATGTCGTTACGCGCATAAACCCACGGTTGAGTGATTCATACATGTAAGAAATACAAGTTGTACTTAAGCGCACATTTGTTGGCCACCCTTGTAACCCCTGTTGGTACCCCTTCGAGTGGTAGCGCATCAGACAACACCTGTGTACGAATCATCCTAGATTACCTGAAGCCCTCCTTAGATAAACTGATCAGCTGCCTGACTTCTATAGTACCACAGAGAACAGCACTCAGGAAGATACTCTCTAGTACCTGGGTAGTTGGGTAGTATGGCTAAGGGTACGGTCTATCCTCCTTAGTTAGTGCCCTAAGATATTGGGTCGAGTACCACTGTTGGACCCCACACGTATATCATAGAGTTATAGCATAGGGAAAACCCTTGTCTGTAGAACCCTTGAATACCTAACCCTTGGGGACAGAAACATTAACAAATTAAAATAGACAAGATCTCTTGCCGTGCAACTGTGTTTGGGTTGCCAAATAACTACACATTTCTTCTTGGTTAAGCATTTGGGCATTTCATCACTGCAGTATAACTCCGCAGGTGTAAGAAAAAAAATAGTCTAGAAATTTTTGCACCATTTTTTGAGACCTATTTCATTGGATTCATCTCTTCGCCCTTATCATATTCATACATATCATTTCTCAGCAAAAACTTTTACCCCACCTGCCCCATTTCGGTTTCCTCATCATCATGGCCCATACCCGTAGCCAAGACCTAGAAGCTCACTTCAATACCTTGCAATCTAATTTCACTGAGACCCAACAAGAAGTGAAACAACTCAGTGCCAATGTTGTCACCCTCAATACATCTATGCAGTCCTCAATGGAGGAAATAAAACAAGACCTGACTACCCATCTTGAATCTGTCATTTTGATGCTCTGCACCAAGATGCATATCCCTACAGATAACCGTTTATCTGACCCACCTTCAGATACTAAAGATGAACATTCCTCTAACTTTCAGCACCATCACTTTCAACGTGACCTACGCCTTCCACGGGTGGATGTGACCAAATTTGATGGCTCGGATCCCACTGGTTGGGTAACCTAAATGGAACATTATTTATCTTTATACAGCATTATAGATGACTTGGCCAAACTCCGGTATGATATTCTCCATCTAGATCAAGAACGTTGGCAACGGTGGCAATGGAGAAAAACTTCCCATAAAGGGTATATTGCTTGGACACAATTTGTGGCAGATCTTTATGAACGCTTTGACACTGACACCAACCATTTGGGTCGTTTGAAAAAATTGAAACAATCAGGAATAGTGGAAGAATTTATAGTTTCTTTTAAGCGCCTAGATTTTCAGACAGAGGGCATGTTTGATGCCTTTTTCCGAGAGTGTTTTATCAGTGGCCTCAAGGATGATATTTGGGCCCATGTCCTCATGTCTCGGCCTCAAAGTTGGGTGGAGGCTACTAAAAGAGCTCAAGAAGCACAACAGGTTGTATCCTCTAAAAACCGGAAACCCTCCTTTATCCCTCACACTAAACCAGTAAATCCCACTACTCCCTCCGCTCCACTAAAGATCCAAAAATTGATCAGGTCTGAAATGGCTGAATGCCAACTCAAATGCCTTTGTTACAATTGTGATGACAAATATTTCCTAGGCCACAAGTGTAAGGAACAAAATCTTTTTATGGCCATATCAAAGGATATTTTGGAAGAGGATGTTGAAACTCTCCTTGTGTCTGAGACATCTGAAACCACTAACATAACCCCTCCCTCATATCCTCCCGAAATAGAACTGGTAATTTCCCTAAATGCTCTCACTGGATTCTCTACTCCCCAAACCCTCAATCTCATCGGTTACATCGCGCATAGGAAGGTCATCATTCTGGTTGACAGTGGAAGCACCCATAATTTTATTCATCGTCCCATTGCCCAAGAAAATCATTGCTACATCCATGTCGTCAATAATTTCCAAATCATGATTGTCAATGGTAGCTCCATGAAATGTGGAGGGCGTTGTGAAAATGTGTCTCCAAATTGGTGACTACCACCTCAAATCTCGTATGTTTTCTATCGACATGGGCAGTTGTGACATTGTGTTAGGTGCATACTGGCTAAGGACTTTGAGTCCCATTATCATGCATTTTAAGGAATTAACCATGCAATTTGACCAGGAGGACCAAAAATATAAGTTCCAAGACATCACCGTTGGTTCACCTGAGATCATTAGTTCTCATCGCATGAAAAAGTTGCTCAAAAAAAGGTCATTCTGGTGTTATTGTCCAACTCCATGCCATACAAGCAACAGAGACACCCTCAGTGTCGCATGACCTCCAATCCATCCTTTATAAACATGAAGTGGTATTTTCCACTCCCAAGGACTCCCTCCTTCCCATGGTGTTCATGATCATTCCATTCCCCTTGTACCAAGAATCCTTCCTCCCAATATCCGTCTATATCATCACCCCTTTTCCCAAAAAAATGAAATTGAGAAAATGGTCCATGAACTCCTTAATGCAAGTGTTATCCGCCCTAGTATGAGCCCCTATTCTTCTCCTGTGGTCATGGTCCTAAAGAAAGAAGTTTCTTGGTGAATGTGTCTTGACTTCCGTGCCCTCAACAAACTTACCATTAAAGACAATTTTCTCATCCCTGTCATTGATGACCTCTTCGTTGAATTGAGTGGTACCCAGTTCTTTACTAAACTATATCTTCGTTCTAGCTACCACCAAATACGTATGAAAGAGGTAGACATTCCCAAGACTACATTTAGAACTCATGAGGGCCACTATGAGTTTTTGGTCATGCCCTTTGGCTTGTGTAATGCCCCTTCCACCTTCCAAAGCCTCATGAATCATGTCTTTCATTCTTTTCTCTGTCATTTTGTCTTAGTTTTCTTTGATGATATCCTCATCTATAGCAAAACCTGGATAGACCATCTTGCCCATCTGGATCGAGTTCTCCATCTACTCTCTCAGCACCAACTTTTCCTGAAACAATCTAAATGTGCTTTTGGCGCCTCAGAAGTCGAGTACTTGGGTCATCTAGTTGGCAAGGATGATGTCAGGGTGGATCCTAAAAAGATTGAGGCTATGCAACACTGGCCTCACCCAAAGACTCTCAAAATCTTGCAAGTATTTCTGGTCTTAACAAGTTATTATCGCAAGTTTGTTAAGAATTATGGCAAGATTGTAGCACCTCTCACTACACTCTTAAAAAATAACTCTTTCACTTGACTCTAGCCGCGGCTCAAGCTTTTCAAACCTTGAAGATGGCCATGTGCACCACTCTACTCCTGACCCTTCCTGATTTCACAAATTCCTTTGTCTTGGAATGTGATGCTTCATGGAAAGGAATTGGTGTTGTCCTTATGCAAGAGGGACGGCCTTTGGCCTTTACCAGCAAGCAACTGTCTGAAAGAAATATGGGAAAATCAATCTATGAAAAGGAAATGTTGGCTATTCTGCATGTCGTTGATCTGCGACGCCCTTATCTATTAGGGAAATGCTTCCAAATTAATATAGATCATCAAAGCCTCAAGTATTTTCTAGAACTACGCATTTCCTCCCCGGAGCAACAAAAATGGGTGACCAAGCTCTTTGTATATGTTTATGAGATCATTTACAAAAAAGGAAAAGACAATGTGGTTGCGGATGCACTTTCCCAAAAGTATGAAGATGACGGATCCATTTTTTCTCTTTCTTTCATTGTACTATATTGGCTCCAAGCCATCCGCCAGGAATGGCTACACTATCCCAAAAGTTCACAGTTGATCCAACAATTGCAGTCCAATTCTCCAGCTTCCCCAGGGTACTCTTGGCTCCATGAAGAGCTTCAATACAAAGGTCATTTGTATTTAAGCAAACAATCCAAACTTAAATCGATGGTACTTTCTGAGCTTCATGCTACACCCACAGTTGGGCACTCCGGGTTTACCAAAACCTATGACAGGGTCAAACGCTCTTTTTTCTGGGATGGCATGAAACAAGACATTCGTAATTTTGTAGTTGAATGTGATGTGTATCAACGCAACAAGGGAGAAACAATCAAATCTCTGGGCACACTACAACCTCTTCCAAATCCACCTGCTATTTGGAGGGATATCTCTATGGATTTTATTACAGGCTTACCCAAATCAGAAAATAAATCAGTCATCATGGTGGTTGTTGATTGCCTTTCCAAGTATGCTCATTTCTATGCTCTTCAACACCCATTTACAGCATCCACAATGGCTCAAATTTTCATGGATCAGGTCTTCAAGCTTCATGGCATGATGCATTCTATTGTTTATGATCACAACCCAACTTTTACCAACAATTTTTGGCAAGAACTGTTCAAGCTACAAGGCACCCAATTGAATCTCAGCACAGCTTATCATCCCCAGACTGATGGTCAAATGGAAGTTGTCAATAAGTGTTTGGAAACATATTTGAGGTGTTTTTGCTCGAAAAAGAAAACTCAGTGGGCTCAATCGTTACCCCTAGTTGAATGGTGGTACAACACTTCATACCACACCGCTACACGCATGACTCCTTTTGAAGCGGTATATGGACAAAATCCACCTTCAATTCTCTTATACTTACCTGGTGTCTCGAAGGTCCAGGCAGTTGACCAAACGCTTATAGTTCGAGAGGCTATTCTTTGTACCCTCAAAGAGAATTTTGTCATGGCACAAAATAGCATGAAGCAACAAGAAGATCAAGGTCGATCTGAATGTCAATTTGCAGAAGGGGATCAGATGTTTCTTCAACTACAACCTTACAAGCAAAATTCCCGCAAGGGCGAGCATTGTCAGAATCTAGCGCCCAAATTTTATGGTCTTTATATAGTTCTTAATCATGTGGGACAGGTGGCCTATCAGTTAGATTTTCCCAGTCATTCTAAGCTACATCATGTTTTTCATGTTTCATGCTTAAAGAAGGTGATTGGAACTAAGTGCCAAATTCAAACCAACCTTCCCGAGTTAGCCAAAGAAGGATCCATTTGGCTACAGCCACAAGAAGTTTTGGACCAGCGTGAGCGTTTCCTGTGTCAGAGAAATATCAAGGAAGTGTTAGTCTAGTGGAAAGATACAACTCCAGCAGATGCCACTTGGGAACCAACTACCATTCTGCAGCAATTTCCACATCTCAAGCCTTGAGGACAAGGTTGTTTTTAAGGGGGCAGACATGTTAGGTTCCTAACTCGCACATAGGTAGAATAATATATTTGGATGTAATAAAGGTCAATATTAATAAGGCCTTTCAATAAAATAGAATAAGTCGAATGTAAGAAGACCTAATAGAAGCTTTTTCTTCTAGAAGGATCTTCCTCTAGATGCTTCTTTTGATAGACATGTTTAGTATAAATAGGAGTCGAGGGTATGAGAACCCTAGCTTGGATATTATTGTAATAGAGCTCTACTCAACTGGAGGTTGCCCCCTCGAAGAGGCCCATGAACATTTCTTTCAGAATCAAAGTGTTATTTCTGTTGTTATTATTATATCATTTCAGTGCTATTGTGGTGATTGTTCTGGTTATATTGTTGTTATTCTGCCATTTCTAGCATTTTATTTATGTTCTGCATACTTTTTATATTTGGTATATTACACACATTGAGATAAAATATCATTATATCAAAGACATGGTGAAGAGGGAAGAAGTATACGTACAGTACCTTCCTACACATGAACATATTGCAGATATATTCACCAAACCACTTGCCAATACAAAGTTCGGTTACTTCCATGAGAGACTGTCTTGGTGAAGAATACCTTTCTCATTGAGAGGGAGTATTGATCATTATTGCCAAGACGAAGTTCAGGTACTTCTATGAGAGACTTGGCCTGGTGGAGAATACCTCCCTAGCTAAGAGGGAGTGTTGATGACTATAGCTAAGATGAAGTTTGAGTACTTTCGTATGAGACTTGGCCTGATGGAGAATGCCTCCCTAGCTGAGAGGGAGTGTTGATGCTTACAGCTTTTTGAGACATCCTCCATGACACAGACTGAGTGACTCGGCCTGTGAGGAAGCCCATGAGTTGGGTGTGCCTGTGAGATGGGTGTGTTTTTCCTCTCTGAGATGGAGAAGGAACGTTGTGTACCCCTATGTGGGGTGAGGAAGCCCATGAGTTGGGTGTGCCCATGAGATGGGTGTGTGGTTCCTCTCTAAGATGGAGATGGAGCGTTGTGTTCCCCTGTGTGGGGTGAGGAATCCCATGAGTTGGGTGTGTCATTCTCTCTCGGACAGAGATGAAACAATGTACTGGTCTCCTCTGTGCAGAGAGTTGAGATGATGTGCTACTCCAGATGATTCTCCTGTGAGATGCAATGAGAAAGAGATCTGCTGAGTAGGAAATTGATGTGGTTGAGCACAAGTGAACATGATCCTAGTGTTTGATCACTAATGAGTGTGATTCTCCTATGAGATGCAGTGAGATAGAGATGTGGGCATCCCTGTGGTTGAGCACATATGGATGTGCCCCTAGTGGTTGAGCACTAGTGGGTGTATGAGATCCCTTGATATATTGTCCAAGAGTCAGACTTACCTGTAACCCTATTTGTGATGTAAAGGGTACAAGTCAGCCCCACCATAAAGTAAAAGATAATTATATGGTAATTATTGATTATATTTTGAGTTATTGAGGTCGGCCCTATTGTTCCAATAGACACATCATTTGATGTGATAAGTCTTGTATAAATAAAGATGAATCCCCATTGAGGAAACACACGTATCATTGTGTCATCTCATGATTTTAGAAGTTGTGGTCTGAAATTATGAGAATTACAACACCCTCTTGTGTGATAGGTTTGGTGATGGTGTGGGAGGTATTTCTCTTGAAGAATATAGCAAATGATTGGTTGGGTTTTCTTCCCTTGTTGAGAAGGGTTTCCCAGGAAACTTCTTGTGTTCTTGCGCATGGTTATTCTTCTTGTGATCTTCATTTAGTGTAGCTAATGCATTGTTGCTACAATATTTATGGTTGAGATAATGCTAAACAGTAAGAAAATTAAAAATGCATCAACTTACCATAAAATCAACATAAATAAGGTGACACCTTAGCTCATTTGTACACTCACTCGCTCAGAAGGAGGGTGCAAGTTTGAGGAGAAGCAGTTGCAGTTGCAGTAGAAGACGCAAGTTTGGAGAGGGTGGGGCAGCATTTTCCATTGTGTAATCTCAGTCTTTCTGGTATCTCTCTTGTGTGTTTCTCTTGTTAAAGGTATGCTTCTATTAGTAGAAGTACGTTCTCTTGGTATTGTGATGTTGATGTAGTGTTTCTGGTTAGGGTTTATATGTTGGTTCTAGTGTGGACTTGCCAAAATCATTCTATCTAAGAAAAGGTTAGTGGTCTCGGAGGTGGCATATGTGAATGCCTATGGTTGGGTGACAATGATGTGACATTGTCTATGGTTAAATGAGCATACCAAAATTTTAACATGGTATCAGAGCTAGTTTCCTTCGTAACAATCTGACTGCTAGAAGGAAGATCCTCAGTTTCCTCCATTGTCAAGCTCGTTGATCACTTACTGAACTCACCAAGAAGGTCACCTAATTAGGGTGCATCTTTCCCCCATATCTATCCAAAAAATTTGAAATTAAAAAATTAGGGTTTCCTCATAAAACCCTAGGTCTGCAGTACCAGTTCTAGTTGCAGTACTAGTTCCAGATGCTTCGTGCCAATTGCATCATCAGTTGCAGTACCATCTACAGTTCCTATGGACTAGTGAATTTTATGTGAAACGTTGGGCCTAATTTTTGGTTTTCCTGGTGCGCCTTACCCTAGTGCATCTCCAGCTACCTTCAGAGTGCAGGTTGAATCACTTTGAAGTTTTAGGATTCGTCATTTCCTACCGTTGTTGCTGGAGGTATGTACTTGTATATGCTTAAAATGTATCACTATCTTGAGGGTGTTTGAAGGAGAAGGGATCTTTTTTCCAAGCAACAATCGTAGATCCAAAGGGATCTCAAATCCATCACATTCAGAGGAAAAACGCACTCCAAGTTTGATTGTTTTGATATGCCTCTAACTCTTACAGCATTATTGTGATCTTATGAACACCTAGTTGTATTTTGATCTGTTGAAGTTATGATTATCATACTAACCTATGGTAGTGAAAGTATTAGATTGATTAAGTTTGATATTTTAGAGTTTATTTGCATTATATTCCCTAACTCAAATTTCTATCAGGAAAGCATATTGTCTTAGTACAGGGGACGGGTTGGAGAGAATACTTGTCATCTTAAATGAAGGAGACTTGGAAGAAAAGAAACAACACTCATTCTTGGAGATAAGACTCCAGGTTCCATATTTGATTGATTAAATTGATAAGATTCCAACTTTTACATATCAAGTTTAATAATTGCTACATTACAAGTAAACACTATAGTTGTGACAGCAATCCTTGAAAGGTTCTATTACTGCTAAATACAATGAATACATGGTAGCATGTGAGTACTATTGATATAAATGTTTATTGTACTTGTTTGCAAGATGAACTAACATCTCCTCTAGGAGATACTTCTTGTTTTTCTTCCTAGAAAGTCACCATGGTAATGCTATGATGATTACCATGAAATTGTTTTGTATTCTTGTTAACATAGATATGTTCTTATGAAAATTCTATTATAATTTTTGATCTTGTTGCTCTTGTCTCGAGCAGGGTATCCTATAAATTCCATGTTGGTTACCATGGAGGAATTATTGGTCACAACATTAGAAGAGTGTTGTTCCTATTTCTTATTATTGTATTTTTATTTTGGCTCTTGTTCCAGGCAGGTCACAAGTGATAGCTATGAGAAGGACCTATTGTGACGATTGTTCTCGTTATTATTTTTATTATTATTATAAGAGTATTATTCTTGTCTATTGTTTTCTCTTGTTGTTGGTCTTGTTCTGGGTAGGTCACAGGTGATAACTCTGAGGGAAGTTATAGTGATGGTTGCAGGAAGCAACATATTAGATGGTCTCTAGTTTGAGATATGGAGAAGACTATCTAGATAAGAAGTTGTATGCACGACCGCATACATCCATGTACTGAAGAAAAAGAGGAGGAAGAAGGGTACTTTTGTGAGATACAGAGTATCTCATATGGAGATTGAGTGTAAGAAGCAGAAGGCTCCAAAGATGACCAAACAAATCCATCTAGTGCAGTTGGTCACTCTTCATATCATCAGGAAGAGTTAGTAGAGCCAGAAGGGCCTACCCAGAATCGTTGCAGTAACGAAGAAGAGCCAGTATGGTCCCATGACACTTTTCAAGATGAAAATATATATAGCATTGATTAGCCATATCATCAATGCTATATTGTAAGAAGCAGATGGCTCCACTAGTGGTGAGGAAGATGGCCCCACCAAGTATCATCTCCGAAGGAGTGAGAGTTCATAGGGAGTCAACCCTCACGATCTAGTAGGGAGGAGCAGTCTCCCCAGGATCATTCATAGGAGAATTTAGAGGAAATTATCACATACATATGGAGCAGATGGCTTTGTAGATTATATAGACTCGGAGGCAGTCAAGCTTCAGAGGGAGCATGGAAACTCAGAGTAAATATGATCTCAGGGAGAGTCGGTGGCTTAGAGACTTTCATTCAAAAAGTATTCTTCCTCATATCCATATGGGAGAGAGAGACGACTTCTAGCACTAATAGACATGTTACATGAGTTGAGGAGGCTAGATAGAAGCTTCGGAGGCTTCGAGGATATATGAGACCTCCTAGGAAGATTTATTTGTTTCAGTGACATGGGAGGAAGCCAGTCAGAAGGACTCGGATATGAATTTTTTCCTTGAGACCAAAAGGGAAGTCAGTGGTGACTTCCATATTAATCTACAAGATCAAACATGTTGTTGATGGTATCATAGATATGTACAAAACCTGATTTGTGGCCAGAGGATTCTCCCAGCAAGAGGGAGAATATTATGACGAGACATTTTATCCAGTAGTCAGAAGAAGTATACATAGATACATGAGAAGGAGTCTCATGTCTACAGATTGAAGAAAGCTTTGTATGGGCCTAAGCAGGCACCGAGAGCATGATATGCTAGATCGGATGCTTTCATGATGAGCTTGGATTTTACCAAGATTAAAGAATATGCCAACCTTTACTACAAGGTTGTGTATGGTGGACCAGTGATATTACGTTTATATGAGGATGGCATGTTTCTAACAGGAGACAAGAAGCTCATCACTGAGAGTAAGAGGAATATTGCTACAAAGTTTAAGATAAAATATATGGGTATGATGCATTATTTATTAGGTCTAGAGGTATGGCAAAGACCGAGTGAGATTTTCCTTTTCACTAAGGAAAATATGTTGTAAATATTTTGAAGAGATTCGGAATGATGAATTGTAAAGCCATGCCTACACCGATGGTGAAAAATTTGAAGTTATTGAGTGATACATATTCAAAGAAAATGGATTCCACCATGTATAGACAAATGATTGGTTTGTTGATGTATGTAATGAACACAAGGCTAGATATATGTTTTGCAGTGAACACATTGAGTCAGTATATGGTTGAGCCGAGACGTGTTCACTTGATTACAGCAAAACATGTGATGAGGTACCTGAAAGTGTTGCAAACCGGAAGAGTACATCTGGATGTTGCTTGAGTTTAGGATCAGATACGATATCATGGTTTAGTAGGAAGCAAACGAGTGTGGTTCTCAGTATGGCTAAGGCAGAGTACATAGTAGCATGTTCAGCTAGAAATGAAGCATGTGGCTTTGGAAGTTGCTTGCAAGATTATTTGATCTCGACTTAGAGGTGACTTCTATCTGGTGTGAAAACCAGAGTTGTGTGAAGTTGACAGAGAACCCGGTGTTTCATGACAAGTCCAATCATATCGAGATCAAGTACCATTATATCAGATATGTGGTTTAGAAGGGAGCAGTGAAGCTCCAATATGTTGCTATAGATGAGCAGATAGCAGACGTGTTGACCAAGCCTCTATCGAGAGTGAAGATAAAGTACTTCAGGGACAATCTTAGTGTGCAAGTACGTACCCTTGTGATAGGGTATGATGTGTTATAGATGCGACTCCAGATAGCAGCATGGTATATTGCTACCCCAGTGAAATAGTCTGGTACGCATAGCTACTCTAATGAAACAGTATGGTACGCTGAGATATTTATACTCCAGTGAAATAGTCTGGTACGCATAGCTACACCAATGAAATAGTCTAGTATGATGAGATATTTCTACTTCAGTGAAATAGTCTGGTACGCAGGTTACTGACTATGGCACTAGTCAGCATGACCTCGCACAACATTGGCAGATGTCGATCCTTCAGGGCTGGCGAGTTACCCAGCTTTTCAAGATGGTAAGACAACTTGTGTGGTTGGAAGTTTTTCCTAGCCTTGGGCTAGATGGGTAGTGTGTGCACACTACATCGCCTAATCCTTGTGATTATATTTCTGGTCACTGTGGACCAGTTACCTGGTGTGTCAACCAAAGATTACTAGTTTTTTATGAACTAGATGTCAAATTTTGTGTGAGCTGACGAGTAACTAGTTCTTTATGAACTAGATGGCATATTATGTTTGAGCTAATGAGTTACTAATTCTTTATGAACTAGATCCTAGATTTTGTGTGACCTGGCGACTTAATAGTTCTATATGAACTAGATGTCAGATTATGTGTGAGTTGACAAGCTACTAGTTCTTTATGAACTAGATGTCAGATTATGTGTGAGCTGGTGAGTTGCCTAGTTCTATATGAACTGGTTAAAGCCTCCTGATAACATAAATCCTAAAAGGATGTTGAGACCCCAAATGCATGATTCTGACATGACCATCAAATAGTTTGTGTGTGTGACTATGATAGAGATTGTGTGGCTATGATGGTGTTACTTGTTACATTATTTGTTTGGTCATGAGATGGTGTTGGCACAAGCCTATGTTGAAAGAAGAGTCAATTTTGGATCACAGGTAGAGAACAGCGCAGCAAACGTGGTAGATTGGACCAATAAGGAGAACGCGCCATATTTTGAGGAAAAGCAACACATGAAGCAAGATTTGCAAAAATCCAGCGCAAATGTGGACAAACCTAGCCATGTTAGGGTTAGGGTTTTTGATGTATTGTAAGGGTTTTAACCCAATGTTTGTAGTATAAATAGAAGAGGTTGAAGGTAGAATGAAGCATCTAATATTTTCATATATTTTGGAGAGAACTATTTTGAACAACCTATTTTGGAGTCCATGTTGAGTTGGAGTCTGTTTTGAGAGCTATGGATCTCAGATGGAGTCGATTTGGAGGTGTAGTTGAGGTTCAGGTTGCAAGTTGTGGATCTTGGTGCAACATTGGTCCGCCTAACTACTCTCTATTATCTTATGATGTAATGCGCGTATCACCTTTTGATTAATAAGAAAGAAGTAGAATATCTTTGTGGACGTAGCCCCGGGGGGTGAACCATGGTAAAACTTTGTGCAATGTGTCTGAATGTCTTTTACTCTTTCTGCAATTATGGTTGATGATTAGATAGATGAATGAATGGATTTACTTATAGCACACACTAGAATATATATATGCAAAATGGATGTTATGAATAAATGAATGAATGCATATGATAAATACTATAATAGAATGCATGGTTAAGTAGAAATAGAAGTTAGAAGAACAACCCCAATCCCTTCCATCACTGCAGACACATGCATCCTGTAGTCACCCATAAACCATCTCGGGTGAGACTGCATTGTGCACTATGTGTACGGTGTAGCCTTTTGGTCTACCAAAAGGGTCAATGGTGAAAAGGGTTTTGTTGGAGAACTAAGGTAGAACTCGAGTCATCCCATACATCCAACAAATGGTTACATTGTCGGCTAGAACTCGAGAGATCCAAGAAGGGGTTTGGTGAAGAAGATGCAGTGGTAAAAAGAGATGTTCATGCCATGGAATCCTACGAAGAAAAATATTGAAAGATGGTTGGAAACAAAGCAATTGGAGTTCATGCAGAAAGATAATAAGGGTTCCAGGTATACATCGCGCCAGTGTCTGCAAAGGTATGTGTTCACTGATTTACATGAAGCATTTTTCTACTATTTTCCAGAGTTATTGCAAGAGTGGATGTGAAGGTTGAAGGATACCCATCCCACAAATAGGATTAGACCAGTGGAGTGGACTACTCAGGATATTATGTAGTTGTAAATAACTAATAATAAATTCACACACGCAGTAGATTTCTGGTTGGACAGTATTATTGCAGGGTTTATTATTGAATTTGCAGTAGATACAGCAAATCATATATTGTTGCAGAGCAGGATTTCTTGAAGGGACCAAGAGGGAGGTACATCATGTCTCTTTACATGTCGATCAAGATATTATTACATGATAAAGGCGTGATGAACATGGAATCACACAGCTATATCACTCTATGTGCATGGGTGAGTTGGGGGAAGCACTAAGGAGACTGATATATGGAGAAGGCTCTGAGAGAGGCAAGAAGAGGGAAGCAATGGGCCCCATCATGATGGATGATGAGAAGACCAAGGAAATCATAAGGAATGCAGGTGTGACACACAGCGGACAACCCTACCAGTATAATATGAATACGACAAAGAGGGCAGTAGTCGAGCAAGAGGGCTTGGACAGTGATGAGGAATAGGTAGAGGATATTTGCACCATGGGGCAGATTGAGGATATTGTGC
>SNQJ01S0152393.1:0-22924 GCA_010110895.2 Picea sitchensis | reverse complement strand
ATGGAGCCAAATTATAAACCGCAATAATAAAGAAAATAATAGGATTCCCTTAAGGGACTAAAATTCCTATCTTAAAAGTATTTACGAGTTCCCTAATGCCATGGACGCCATTCTTATTGTCCCTACAAAGGAAGAAGTTTTTTCTTTAGATGACATAGAGTTTGGGGTTAAGCGGCTTGCAAATGGGAAAGCTAAGGACATCGAAGGATACCAAGCTGAAATTTTTAAAATCAGAGGGCCAATCCTTATCCCTTAGATACACAAGCTCTTGAATTTAGCAAGGACTCCATAAACCTTGGACGCAAAGCCTCATTGTTTCTATTTTTTTAAATGGGGATAGAAACCGATGCATATGATATCTATAGAGAAAAAACAACCTTGGCGGCGATCAAGGGATTGTACAGATAATTGCACAACTGGGGAGACCTGTGAACAAAGAATCCAGAACAAAAACCCATGTCATCATTGCTCACTCAATTGAATGAATTCACTGATCAATACCCATCGACCTCCTTCTGTCTTACGAGCAAATAACCCCCAAAGAATTGAAGCCCTCCTCACTCCCTTGCTTTCTCGATCGAATGAATTCATTGATCACCACTCATCACCCTCCTCCAGTACTTTGTCTTCGTTGTTGGTGGTGATTTTATGGTCAACGCCAGCATGAAGGAGAGTTACCGACACCACATGTCAATATCATAGATGTCTACTCAACTCAAGGGTAGCTCAGACAAGCATACAGTCCATGGACCTTCCCCATTTTTATTTTTGGAGGGTGTTGTCTAAACATTCTATGTTTTGGTTTTTTTTGTCGTAATTCGATGACATAAATATGGATGAAATCACAATTTCGTATCGTTTAAATTTCATTTATAAATGCATAAGTGGATTCAACGTGCTGAAAAACCCTTGGGTCACTTGGATTATATAGTTTTCACCACTCAAATATGTAGATCCAACAATTTCTCATTGGATTTCGAGCAAAATTAAACATAAAATATCCCGGGAAAAGAGCCAAAACATAGAACGTTTAGACTAAGACTTTTTGGATAACCTACACCTTCCCTTTTCCAAGTCAACTACATTCTTTCGTGGCAACACTACATCATGCTCTCTCGAGCCTCACTTCCTCTTCCATGTGGCGTTCCTCCAACCTCCACTCCAATTGCTTTTCTATTTCTTTCCCTTTTCTATTTTTACCTCCAAGATAAATTAAGAAATTTGAGTGGATCCACATTCCATCGTGACATTCCAATATCCTAGTAGAGTGTGGCTCAAGATTATCACTAGAAGTAATTGGCGTCCCGTGATGTTTTCTATTTTATTAGCATAACTCTTGAATGAATGTGAATGCTAAAGAAGTTTTTCATATAAAGATATTACAATTACAAGTATTTTATTTGATAATTGGTCCACTATATTGATGATGACCTCCTACCATCACTCTCAAATTGGTGATAAATCTAGACATTTTGAAAAGAGAGGGAGTAAATTTTCATAGTCTCTAGACTCAAGGACACAAAACATATATAATTTTTTAGAAATTGTAATTAATATGGATGTATGAAGAAAAATACTTAAGATTAAGGGAATGTGAAATAATAGTGTGGAAAGAAAGTTCCCTTGTGATTTAATAAACATTGTTTGCCCAAAACTTGGTCGTCCAAGCCATTGGTTTTGGAAACCATTTTTTGTCTGTCACTCTTGCCAATTTTTTCTCTATCGTCCTTTCAAACCTATAATATTTTATTGTCTTTGGTTGGTTGACATCTGTCATGAAATTTAGTCATCAGTGACCTTAAACAAATATGTTGTTCCCTCATTTAGCGAGAAGGCCATTGTCATCTTCAACCTAGGTAGAGTGAAAGAGTTTTTTCTATTGTTGGGCTTGCTTAGACTCACAAATCTCAGGGCATTCAATGAGTCATTATGTATTTCTTCTTCCACGACTTGAAGAAAATATTCTCGCCAGGGAATGTCACTTCCAATGACATCTATGTCATTTACGTCATTCTGTACTACAAAACAAACCACCTAGGTAGCATTCTTTACAACCTCCACCTGCACCCCAAGATCCACAAGACGTCGCTAGCAATGAGAGAGTTCTTGTAGATGATTGATCACTCTCTTCAAAGTATGCCTCCTCACTACCCATCTCACTACCAACAATAAATTGGATTTATGGGCAATAATGACTCGACTACGACATGGAGGTCCATGTCTCCTACCACCAATACTATTCAATACCTCTAGTTTTAACAACAATTTTTCATTTACTTGTATGTGTTCATAGAAAATGGATGTAGGTGAAATACCCTACACCTACCACTTCTTAGCCCACAAATGATTAGAACTAGGTGCATCACATCCCACTTATGACTTATTAGTGTGTTGTATGGATTTTTCACTTCATACTAGTCATGCACATATCCCCTCGAATCTCACTATATGGAGTTTGAATGATACATGATCCACCCCCAATCCACTTTAGGATGACATGGAGAAACTCCATATATAATTTTAATGATTCACATGTGTTAAATTTCTCCATTGAGTGTCCCTTCCATGATCTAAATGTGTGTCTTTGGCACCTCCTATTCGATGTTTAATGGTACATGGTATTAAGATTTCTTAGAAAATACTTTGGTCCATCCTATGTTTCCACCCAACATGAAATTATTCCCTCATCCTACATGCGTTAGGTTGTTATATTTTGCGCGGTGAAATAAAAATCATCTAACTATCTAGTCGAGGTGGATCGACTGGGTGATAAGTCGACCAACGAGTCAAGTTGATGTCGGAGTGTTCGACCGGGAAGTTGAAATCGAAGTGATTGAAAACAAGTCAAAATTTCAACCAACAGGAGGTCAAGTGGCAACTGATTGAAGACCAATTGGGTAGTCGACTAGTAACTGATTGAATTCGACTGTAACAAAATCATGAGATTCATAGGATTGAAGCGAATTATCTGTATGGATGTGTAACTGTTTTTGGAGGCCATGATTTAGGGTTTCTCCTGTTGTAAATCCTATAAATAAGGAACCATGTAATACTATAATAGTTGATCTTTAGAAGAATCATGAAGGTCATGTATATGAAATCTAGATTGGCTGAAAGTTTGTTCTTTTGTAAAGCAAGAGAGTATGATGGTGATTGTGTCTTAGGTGTAGAACAAGGTTAGTCATGTAACTCTTTATTCATTGATTAAATACAACAACAAGAGAGAAATACACTCAAGGAATGTTGGTTTTATCATTTGGATTTCTAGGGTAAAAGATTTGAGTACTATGAATTTATCATTTATTTCATGTTTATATATGCCATTTTTTTCCCGGTGTTATGAAAACATGATCGCAGAGAAATAAAATAAAATAAATGCATAAATAAAACATAGAATATACACAATACAATAAAGACACATATATACATGGTTCACCCAGTGTGGGCTACGTCCACCAAATAAATTTTCATATCCTTCCTGTATTATTATCCAACAAATGAAGGGATACAACAACAACACACCCGTTGTAACTTCCTCTTCTTTCTCTCACAATATCCTCACACATAATACAATATTCACAATAATACATAAACACAATACATTTCCCTCATAAAAGAAGGTTTCCTTATAGGGATAAAAACCCTAACATAACTTCTATCATCAGATCTGTGACTTTATAATGAATAGTCCATATTTACTATGAAATTACAATATACATTTACAAGGCAATTTTTCCTTCAGGGGCCCGCTTTCCCTCGGACCCTGCAGAGGGGGTAACCCCCCTCAGCACTCCCCCGCGTGGAGGAGTGTAAATTATTCCGAGGTGTAAAGTATTCATGGGGTATAAACATGGCTGGAAACAAAGACCTTTGAACCAGGAAGATAATCAGGCTCCACAACCAACAATCTCCCACTTGGAGATTGATCTCAAGAACTCCACTGTTATTGTATATGTTGGACTATGATCCTTCTTGGACCTGGTGAATTTCTCATATTCACCTTCGTTCTTGAAGACCAACTGAAACTGAGCAAGAACTCATTTTCTCCCTGGTTACTCCCTTAGTTAACATGTCTGCAGGATTCTAGATAGTGTGTATATTTTCCAACTTCAAATGTCCATCTTCCAAGATGGATCGTATGAAATGGTACATGATCTGTATATTCTTAGTCCTCGAATGGAAGGATGAGTTCTTTGCAACATGAATGACACTCTCACTATCAAATTACAACCTGCTATTCTCCTTCTTATTTCGCAATTCCTACATAAACCTATGTAACCAAATCATCTCTTTACTAGCCTCTGTAGTAGCAACATACTCTGCCTCTGTTGTTGAAAGTGCAACAATATTTTAGATTTTCGAAATCCAACTTACTGTTGTTCCACCTATAGTAAAAACATACCCCATGGTGCTCCTCCTACTATCTTTATCACCTGCCATAGCTAAATCAACATATCCCTATAGAACAATGTCTGAACCTCCAAAATATAATGCATGAGTAGCAGTACCTCTCAAATACCTAAGAATCCACTTTACTGCCTCCCAATGTTCTTTACTTGGATTGTTCATATACATGCTCACAACTCCCACTGCATGTGCAATATCTGGTCTTGTGCAAACCATTGCATAAATCAAGCTGGCAACTGTTGATGAATAAGGGACCCTGGACATGTATTCTATCTCCTACTGTGTCTCGGGACACATTTCCTTAGTTAATTTGAAATGGTTGGCCAAAGGTGTACTAATTGGTTTTTCATTCTGCATTCTAAACCTCTCCAACACCTTCTCTATGTACTCACCCTGAGACAATGTCAATTTGCAATTTTTCCTATCTCTTGTTATTCTCATACCAAGAATTTTCTTTGTCGCACCCAAATCCTTCATCGCAAATGAATTAGCTAATTTCTTCTTTACCACATTTATATCATGCATATTAGACCCTACAACAAGCATGTCATCTACATACAATAGCAATATCATATAGCTTCCATTTTCTAGCCTATTAAAATAAACACAGTGATCAGAATGACATCTACTATAACCTCGTTCTATCATAAACATGTCAAACTATGTGGAAATGTTGATCCATAAAGACGAAAATGTCGATCCAGGTGGGTCATATCAACTATGTGGAAATTTTGATCCATAAAGACGAAAATGTAAACTTCCCACAATTTACGAGTGGATTCGACGATACTTCTTCTCACATCGTCGTCGTTTTTTTGAAGAACTGCATTTCAATCATTCTTCAAAAAATAACGTTGATCCAAATGAAGAAACGAGAAAGTGACTGCAACAATTAAAAAAAGTCGACAGCGTATCGACTTTTTTTAATTGTTGCACTCACTTTCTTGTATCTTAATTTGGATCGACCTTATTTTCTTGAAGAATCATCGAAATGTCGTTCTACTAAAGAACGACGACAATGTGAGAAGAAGTATCAACGAATCCACCAGGAAATTGTGGGAAGTTTACATTTTCGTCTTTATGGATCAACATTTCCACATGGTTGTTATCTATCCTTAGCCCCCCGAGATTTGAATTCAAACAAAATATCACCTAACGGTACACTGTCAAGATAGATATCACTTTAATAATATGGTGCTTCAACAAATGGGTCCAGATGATATGTTTGATGTTGGTTATGATGGGTTGGTAAAGTCTAATTGGGGATATAAAAAAATATATGGAATTTGAAGAGACTTCTACTGCAGAGAGACGTGTCCGTTGTCGGTGTGCAAGGTATGGGAGGTATTGGCAAAACAACTATGGCATTGGCTCTATGCAATGATCAAGAAATTAAAGGTAAACTTTATATCACTCGCAAAGAACTATCTAGACCACGTATAGGAGGAAGTTAAAACATTATTATGTTTATTGCAGTTTCAATATTCACATGTGCAAGCAAAAGTATCAAGTATTTAATAGTTTTTTTTTTATAAATAATGAAATTAATAAGAATTTATTTATTATCAATTATGGAATTTTTAATTTAATTTATTTTTTATAAATTATGAATTTTTTTATTTAAATAAGTGTTTTTATGCATGTCAAGTGTTTTCCAAAATAATATCATTTTTCTCACTGTTACACAATCTCCAAATCTAAAGGTAGTTTTAGAAACAATGTGGGAGAAGATTGTTCATAGCAAGTACCCTAACTTCCAAAATATAGAGGATGCACATAGACAACTACAACAATAATTGCAAAGGAAATCCACACCAATTCGTGTGGTTTTGGATGATGTTTGGTTCAAGGCAAATTTGGAAATATTGTTATTTGAAGGGGAAGGATACAAGACTCTTGTCACAACTCGTGATTGTTCTACCATCCTAAGGACAACCTCCACTCGACTTTATGAATTGCCACTATTGGATCATGTTGATGCCCTATCTCTTTTCTTCTTTTGGGCTTTTGGGCATAGATCAATTCCAAGTAATGTGGATGAACAACTAGTCAAACAGGTATACCTCTTACAATACTTGAATGTTATTTACATTTACAATATATCATTGTATTGTGTTTTGCATGAATTTGGTAAATCACTTTGATGAGATTTCATTCCACCTTAGAACAAGTTCCTTTAGGGTCAATATTCCAATAAGAGAGATACTACACATATACTCAATAGTACTTTAATAGAATGATTCTTTCACAAAATAAAGACTTATATTGATCTTTATATAAATCCGTAAAAGAAACTTGTGAATGAACTTTAAATTTAGTTAAGAGACTCGTGTTTCATCAAAATATGAGTTTCATTTGTTTTCCACCTATAAAATTTGATCTTATTGATATGTGAATCATACGTGCAAGCAAAATGTAAAGGCCTACCACTTGCTCTAAAGGTGATTGGAAGCTATTTGCATGGTAAGCCTCAACCAGTGTGGGAGAGTGACAAGAACAAGATTTTAAATGGAGAATCAATATCAAATTATCACAAAGAAGGGCTTCTTAAATGCTTGCAAACCAGCATTGATGTCTTGGATGAGGAAGCACGAGAGTTGCAAACCAGCATTGATGTCTTGGATGAGGAAGCACGAGAGTGCTTCTTAGACTTGGGGTTATTTCCAGAGGATAGAAAAATATCTATCACTATATTATTGGACATTTGGGTGTATGTAAAGCATTTGGATTGGAATGATGCTTGTCATTTTGTTAGATCTTGCAAGTAGAAATCTATTGAATTTGACAAGCAATCTCAGGTAAGTGCCTTCTCTCATGTTTTTTGTGCTCAACCTCTTTTATCTTAGATTCCTATATCTTATCTATTGTATTTTTATGGTAATTTGACATAGTAGGAGTCAAGCTATCAAATATGGAGGAGCCAATGAGCTGTACTTTTCTCAACATGATGTAATGCAAGACTTGGCTCTATATTTGTCATCTCAAGACAATATAGTTCATAGGAAGAGGTTTCTTATGCCTAAAAAGGAGCACAATTTTCAAGGAAAATGGGAGTTTCTCGAAGATCAAACATTTCATGGTCAAATAGTTTTGATTCACACATGTGGGTGATTTTATTAACTTGCTTGAAGTGTACACACTTATTTCTTTCAAAACATTCGAGTCAAAAGCATTGCATTTGGGCATTGTTGCTTCTTTCCTTTTTGTCATTATGTTTCATGCTAGCCAATAAGTTCCAATAAGGTATAGGTCATGGATGAGGGTAAGAAACCAAAGAGTTTAGCCAAAAAATCATATGGGGATGTTTTTACCAAATGGTTGTTTTATAAGTATTTCCTCTTAATTTACTCAATCCAATCACCAAATTATTTAAAAAAAAATTCTAATCATTCCACTTTAATAATATATAATTTTATGTTTTCCCAAATCAATAAAGATGTTGCTGAAATTTCAAAGCGATCACCACATGTGTTGTTAAAATGAAATTGGTGGCAATACTTTAATGCCCCTCACCAAAGCTAGTTTCAACAACACTTTTGGTAAGGAGCATTAAAGGACTCTCACCAACTTATGAACTAGTTAATAATGCATCCAATATGAAGTTTCTTATCTACCTTTATTTCAAAAACAATACATTCTAATTGTGCTACATATAAGTTCTAAACAAACAACTTCAAGAGAAAAATATTAAATTTTGTTAAGCATTTCCCATATTCACCATTTTAATTCACACATGATATTAAGTTTTTGTTAATACTTTTGGTTCATGTCATGGGTGAATTTTATTCTATATATACCCATTAGATTATCACTATGTGATTTATATGAAATAATGAGCAACCAATTTCTAGATGTTGGCGCTTTATATCATAGGTATTATAAAAAGTATGTAATGATTTCATAATGTGCCTTATAACCTAAAATGTTCTAAATAAACTTTGTTTTTTTGTTTATATGTGTAGATGCCATGGAAGAGAAGCAATGGTGTGGGATGCATTTCGATGATGATAAGGGACCCTAGACATGTATTCTATCTCCATGTGTCCTTGGGGACACATTTCCTTAGTTAATTTGAAATTTTGGAAGCAAAGGTGTACCAATTGGTTTTGCATTCTACATTCTAAACTTCCAACACCTTCTCTATGTAACTTCACCCTAAGACAATGTCAATTTGGTAATTTTTCCTATCTCTTTGTTATTCTCATACCAAGGATTTTCTCGTGGTGGTAACCCAACCTTTCCATCGCAAAATGAATTGAACACTTCTTCTTGAGCACATTTACCATGTATATTAGGAATCTGCAACAAGTATGTCATCTTACATACAATAGAAAAGATAATATAACTCTTCAATTTTTCTAGCTCCTTTAAAAATAAACATAGTGATCAATGACATCTACTATAACCTCATTCTATCATAAACCCTCACAAACTTTAGATACCATTGCCTTTGAGCTTGCTTTAGGTCATCCATGTCTTATTTAACCTTCATACCAAACTCTCCTTCCCTTTGACTCATACCCCCTGGTTGTTGCATATAAATCTCTTCCCTCCAAATCCCCATGGAAAACGTTGGTTTTACATCTAACTGCTCACATGCAACCTCTATGCCACAAGACTTAAAATAGTCCTAATTGAAGTCATTTTAACAACGTAGAGAAAATATTTTGTCCAAATCTATACCTTTCTTTGTGCAACTAATAAATGGATGGGTGCCCATATAACCTAGAGGGGAAATCAATTCGAAGTACCCAATGAATGGATGTGAAAATCATGATTTTTAGATGTCTTGTTCCCAAAAAATCACCGATTAAATCCAACAGGAGTAAATATGCCAGTGTTTAAAACTTAGTGAAGAAAGACATGTTCCAGGAATATTTAATTATAGATTCATTTACTTTCATTAGCCAAAATTGTCCTCTATGGAGCCAATCATCAAAACAACATTTAAGTGGGCACTCTTATAGCCTATTCCAATGCTATAATTCTCATTTTCCTACCCCAATTTTGTAGCACCTTCCTTATATTCATTGAGTAGATTGACTATACTATTTATGTAGTATATACATGTTGGGTAGCTCTGCCATGTTTCTTCTTGTTGGTTGCGTTGTTGTTCAGGTTGCTCTGAGGTTATAATTTATTTTGATCTTACTTGTGAAGCATGGTTATGATTAATGTTGCAATGATAAAACACAAGGGTAGAAAGGGTACTATTGATGAAGTTTTTGTAAGTAAGGATTCTATGGTCCTAAAATGATGGTAAGGAAGTATTCTAGGGTTCTCAAATGCTCCAGAGAAGAGCACTTGAACCCAAGTATGAGCTAAATGTTACCCACTGTGTCGTTGGTCACAAAACAATTTCCATAGTGATGATGACATTATGTAATGGCTATCCTATTCCTCATCGATTGTGATAACAATGAGATTCCTACCCCAAAACCTCTTTGATACAGTTTTTTTTTTTTTTTGTTTTTTTAATGATTATTTTGTCATAGGTGAGACATTGTTGATATAGCATCCATGTCGAAAGATAGACGTTACCTTCCATCGGTCTCTAATGTTCCTAGCATCGCTATCATGGCATCAAATATCGCAAATGAAACGTCGTTGATATAACATATATGTCGGAAGCCTGACGTTATCTTCCATCGGTCGTCTGACGTGCCTAGCATCAGCATTTGCATGAATGTCGCATGAAGGATATAGAGTATAAGGCTCCGGAACATTGACATTACCTTCCCTTTATCCGGATGTGTCACGCGTTGTTGCCATGATGTCAACGCTGCATCAAACATCGCTGATATAGTGCGTCGAAGACCGGACAAGCATGGCCTTCCCTTCCTTCAGTCTAATGTGCCTAGTATCATTTGCCACGATGTCAATGTCGCAGTGAGATGTCGCTGATATAGCGCTTACCGCCGAAAAGACCGGTGGTCCTCAGGATGTCATGGGTGCGATGTCTTAGTGTCGTTGTAGTGACGCCCATAGTGGGCTTGGACAATGAATTCCGAGACGACATTAATGTCCATTACGAAATTTCACAACAAAGACAATATTTTTATCATCGGAAAATCGACATCATGTGAAACAATGTTTGAGGGGGGTTCGATGTTTGTCAATTCGACAATATAAAGTGGAAATTTCAACGAACACACCGTCGAAATTTGAACCAAATGTACTAGTGGGGGTGAATCGTATTGCACTTTCTAGTCATTTTTTAATCACAACTTTTAAACATTACATTATCAACAATTTATCACTCTTATGCATTCAAGATATCATAAAAATATAACCATAGATACAAAATACAATTGTGAATTTTACGTGGAAAACCAATTGGTAGAAAACCATGGAACACTTTATAATATATAAATCTTGAATATTACAATCACATGAAGAAACAACCTCCAAAATTCTCCTTCCAAAGACCAATTGAAAGGGAGGCACCAACCCTTGATTTACGTAGATCTAACCTCAAGGAAGCTACAACTCCCTAAATTCTCTAGCTGGCTCCAACCGGAAGGGGAGGCTCCAACTCTTGTTTACGTGTCTAACCTGAACTTAAGATACAACTCTCCTCAATTTCCACCAACCCCTTTGATTTATAGGTTCCAACCTTAAAAGGAAGCTATTACTCAATATATTCCCACGGCCTAACCTGAAGGGAGAGGTTCCAACCCCTTCCTTTCCCTTTCATTTCTCCCTGAAATATAAAGGGAGACTCAACCTATCATTGTTGTTGCCATTGATACATCATCATCATCAAACCAAACTCAATCAATAATTGTTACTATCACTGATATTGAAACATCATCATCATCAAAACCAAACTCCATTGGTAACCGTGAACTGCCATTAATACTCATACATCATCATCATCAAACCATATCCATCCCAATAACCACAAAAATATTATGATAAGATCACCAAGAAAATCTCCAAATCATGTGCTCAAAATCACCATGATATGCAACAAACCATGTTCCAAAGGTATGTGCCAAAATATTCCTCAAGCATGTACCAAAACATCCAATATATACCTCAAACCATGTACCAACGACATATGCCTCAAGCATATGCCAAAACATCCAAGATATGCCTCAAACGATGTGACAAAGATATACTTCAAGTATATACCAAACATCCAAGATATGCCTCATAATGTGCCAAGCATGTGCCAAATATATGTCTCTGGGCATGTACCAAAATCTCTAATATGTGCAAAAAACCATAAGCCATGATCTCCAAGATGTCCCTCAAATCATATGCCCAAAATCAAGCTATGCATCTATCCATGTGCCAAAGACCTCCAAGATATGCCTCAAATCATATATCAAAACTCTCCAAGATATAACCATCAAAACATACATAAAGACATACCTTTGCTCATGTAACAACCTGATGCATAAGATCTCAGACCATGAGACCTTCCTCATCTTCATCAAAAAGAAGATAGCTCTTTCTTCAACCTTCCCTTCAAAATTTCATTGAAAAAAATAGTAACTCGCTATGGATAGTCCCGTATCCCTGTGGTCCTCGCTAGACACATTATACCTTACCCACAAGGGTCTTCTCAAATAGGGTTTTTTATAAATCGTTCTCCTATATGCGGCTTCGAGAATTCTCCTTCACACAACTCCTCTACTTCAGTTTTGCTAAGAGATCACAGATTTAACATTCATTTGACGGGATTTTAGCCGAATTGGCAAACTTTTGTAACTATTTAGCTTCTTAACCATAATTGGGCTTCATCTTTAAGAGGGAATAATTTTTCAACTGTGAGGAACCACTTTACATTCCACCTACCATTGGAAATGCATGAATTCGACTATCCATCTATGAGGGTTTTTCATGAATTCGCAATGTCCCTTCATGTTCTTCAAACAAATTTAAACAACATCAAGATTCATGACAACACCTCCAAGGATTCTTAACCACTAAGCCACGTAACCATATTATTTCCAACCATATCTGAGATTCTTATAGGATTCTTCAAAGCTGCCTTCCCGAGCCCATGCTTTCTTAAATCTACTCATAAGGGGACCAATTTTGGAGATTTCTTCAAATAAAACTATCACTTCTAGGGGCTTCTAAAATTTTTGTAAGGTTTGCATCAATAATAATTAAATCACTTCTAGGGATTCTAGACTTTGTACGCTGACATCAGTGACAACCAATTTTCCAACACTTTATCCATTACAAAATTCCATGAATTCATTTTATCCAAACATTGTTGTTTGGGATCATGTGGATTTCCCTGTGCAACAACTGCAAGATCACCTTGAGCAACCAATACAAATTATCAATTGGCATCATTAAATAGGTTTCCATCATTATTATGGATAGTCATTATCTTGATGTAAGAAGGAACTTTGCTCACCATGTGGTGGATAGGATCCATAACATAGTTATCAAATTAATGAGAACTGCGGACTCTAAAACTGCGAACTCCGGACCCAAAACTCATATTTTGCAAAAATAACATCTAAATCAACCCCAACCGAAAATTGGTGCTACTTCCAGCAAATCCAATTTTTCAAAGCAATGTTCAGGCAATTTCAAAATCGACCTAAAAAATCGTGAGTAGCTCAAAAACCTTTAAACAGTCACCAAAAAAAATGATGCTACCTAAAGAAAAATATTTATTTAAATAAAAATTATAGCCAATTATGACCCAATTGAGCTTAATAAAAGATGAGGTAAGACGAGTCATCGCCGCTAGGCCCAACCCTACTGCTCACCGTATTCGAGTGCGAAGTGGATCCGCAGCCAGCTCGAGCACCTGTGGTTCGGCACTCCATTGATGTCCCCAAACTTTAACGCTGCTTGGAGTAGCAAATACCGTCCAGGCAATGGAATGGTGTAGCAAAGATTTTGCCCTCGAAAGCCGCTTGTCCGCATTTGAGAAGCTGTTCTAGTGTCGTGAAGGCATTATTTGGTTGCGTGGACGGCTTTAAAGCGCAAATGTACCTCGGTCTATAGGGCTGGATCAAACTTCAATGGCAAAGACTTCGAGGGTCCTCGCGAGGCCCGACCGGGCTTTAATGGGATCGCACATGCGTGGCATGCTGGTATCCTTTACGATTTGATCTTGTTTGCAGGAAGTCGGCTACGATGGCCCCAGATATAAACGCCGAGAAGGGAAAAGATCCATTGGAAGCATTCATATGCATTAGTTCGTTCGGCAGTCTCAAACCCAAGCCTCGTCCGCTAAAGTTTGTTAAGAAGTGATGGAGGGAGATCCCTTCCTGAGCTAACTCCAGAAAGGGTGCCTTGCTCTCTAAGCCTCCTTCTGCCTAGCGTAAACGCCCCTCATCTAAAGTTTACGCCGCTATGGCTCAGCCCCCAAAGCAAGTGGGAGGTGCATGGACGCAATGACCGCTGGAAATCACTGAGCAAAGGGAAACGCCTCGCTTGCGTGAGGGTGTGGGGTTTTTGTTCTCATTTTTTGAGCAGAGGACCGTGGATCTAGTTCCTCGGGACTGGGCCCTATTTTCATGGGGTCGAGGACTGCTCTAGCCCCCGGACTCCTCGCCGGGACTTCAACTCAAGCCGAGATCACCGCAGCCCAGATGGGTTAGGGTCAGCTTCTTCACCCTTGCACTGGGATAGGAATCAATGAGGACATCGGAAAACAAGCTTACCGCACTGACAAAGCAGTAACCTAAAGGGGGACCAAGATACCGCTACCAAGATTTGTGCTGAGTTTAACCTCGAAAGGTCTTCCTAAGCCATTAAGCTCTCTGGGATTGGTTTACATCCAAGAGCTGACTACGCAGCAAATTCTTTCTTGCCTTCGCAAGCATGCTTACTGCCACTTCACAAGAAACTCAGCCTAAAGCCAGCCGAGGAACCAGGGTCCGGGCCAAAGAAGACGCTTTTCACCAGAAGTAAACCTAATTTTAAGGCAGGCCAAAGCGAAGGAAATCCACTAGGACTAAGCCCTCATACACTGGCCAACAGAGGGGTAACTCTAGAAAATAAAACAGCTTTGATGCGCTGAAAGAAGATGAAGCCCCGTAACCGCCAGAACAAGAAGTCAAGGATGATCCTCCGGCAGACAAAAGCCTTCCGTAATCCTCCCCCCCAAAATCTGTTGCAGCGAGAAAGATTCGGGCTCCCGATTCGGAATCTCAAGAAGGTCGGATTACAACCCCTAGCTGCTCTGGGAATCTCAACTCCCAAGACAACTCAGCTCCATCTCCTACTTCACCCAGGGCTTAAAAGACCAACAAAGCACTAGAAGGAAGCTACCCAACATTTCCTTTAGGATCTCATAGTGTTGGACCCTACATTAAGGAAAACTTCAACCTATCTGGAATAAATGCTTTGCTTCCTCGCTTTTGCTATGCTCACAGCTTAGAGAATTTACCATGTACCATCTCTTTTGTCTTATTCTCACTAGCCTTCAAGGGAGCAAAGGAACCGGTCTCCTCTAAGACATTCACCGTAATGTTAAGACTGCCGAGGTCACCAACCTCTTCGATTTGTAAACTCCAGACTGGGTCACAAAATGCCGACACGTAAATATAACCATTTTGTCAAAAAATTATGACCTAATTGAAACTGTGGTCTTGACAACAAATCCCTTATGCAAAACAAAACCCAAAATTGATTGAACCTTCTTTGATGTTTGGAGGTAGAAGTTCTTCTAGGAGATACGTCTTCTACATTCATTTCTCTTTGAATCGTGTTGGACCATGATCCCTTCCTTTGATAATATCTAGATAATTCTTATCCTTCTACTCATTCTTCCTTTCTCACAACCTAGAAATTTATCTTCAACTCTTTATTTATTGGATGGTGTGGGATTTCATCTCTTCAACGCCTTCTAAGAGTGGTATTTTCATATTCTTTGCATGAGACCTCACCAATGTATTCGAGACCTACTTTATTGAATGATGACATTTGATAGTTGAGAATATATTCTAGAACTTGAGAGCTCTTCAATTTTTTGATATTTTCAACTTCAACCCTCAATGAGATGACTTCTTCTTTAAGCTTCTCACAATATTCTTCTTTCTTCATCATCTGGATCTTCATTACTTATTTTGTTTTCTTGGCTTCTTCAACTTTTGTTTTCAAGGAGGTGATTTCTTCTTCAAGTATTCTTTCTTGTTGACTAAATTATTCTTCAATCTTGTTTAAGTCCTCGGATATTTATTTGAGATGACTTGTCAAAATCTTTTCTATCTTTTCTTCTTCCTTTACCTTGATTTTTAAGCGAACAACTTCTTCAAAAATTTTGTTGGGATTTTGAGAACCTTCCTTTACCTTGATCAATTCTTCCTTGACTGTTTTTTTTCCCTCCTTTCTCTTTTTAGTTCATTTCAAGAACTGATTAGTTTTTCCTCAAGATCCACTTCGCCTTTTTCATCATCTTCTTTGTCATTTTCAATTTCTTCTTTTGGTTATGTCTGACATGATGAGATTCTTTCCTCTCATTCTATATCAATGTCTTCTTTATTCTGATCAAAATGATTTAGCTCTATGATTACAAGAAGATATTCCTTATAGTATAGATTATGTAGCTTATCCCAAATCTCTTTGGATGATGAACATTGTCCCACTTTGACTTTTACCAAATCAAGTAATCCATCTAGGATGGCATCCATTGCTATTTTGTTGTTCCTTTTTAATTTCTTCTTGGCTACAGTCTTTAGAGGTTTCTTTGAAACGGTGTATCTTGTAACAATTGAGTACCAAACATCATATCCATGTGCCTGTAGGAATAATTTCATTCTTTATCTCATATCTCACAGTCCTTCCCATCAAACATTGGTGTTCCATTATCTGTGCAATCCATGATCTACCTTCCAGTGGTTAGACTCATTCTGAAGGACCTATTTTGATACCAATTGTTGGAATCTTCACCAATACTGAGGGGGGGGGCGGGGGGTGAATCAATATTGAGAAATTTCTACTATTTTCAATCACAACTTGTAAACATTATATTATAAAAAATTTATCACTTATGCATTCAAGATATCATAATAATATAACCATAGATACATAGTACACCAGAATTTTAAGTGAAAACCTAATTGGGAGAAAACCACGGAACACTTTATAATATATAAATCTTGAATATTACAATCACATGAAACACCAACTTCCAAAATTCTCCAGCACCAATTGAAAGGAGGCACCCAACCCCCTGATTTACAGAATCTAACTTGAAGGAAACTACAACTCCCTAAATTCTCCAACTCCAACTAGAAGGAGGCTCCAATCCCCTTGTTTATGGACTCCAACCTAAATGAAGATACAACTCCTTCTCCAGCTCCAACTGGAAGGAAGCTCCAACCCCTTTATTTACGGGCTCCAACCTGAAGGAAGCTACAACTCCCTATATTCTCTGGCTCCAAATGGAAGGAGGATCCAACTCCCTTTCATTTCCCCTTATTTACTCCCTGGAATATAAGTGTGAGACTTAATCTGTAACTGTTGTTATCACTGATACACCATCATCATCAAAACCAAAATGAATTTGTCATTGTAACTGTCACTTATCATCATCATCAAAACCAAACTCCAATGGTCATTGTAACTTTTATTGATATCGATACATCATCATCATCATCATCATCATCATCATCATCATCATCATCATCATCATCACCTTATCCATCCCAATAACCACATAACGATTATGCCAAGATCACCAAGAACATCTCCAAATCATGTTCTCAAAATCACCATGATATGCATCAAGGATATGTGCCAATATATTCCTCAAGCATGTACCAAAACATCCAATATATACCTCAAACCATGTGCCAAAGATATGCCTCAAGAATATGCCAAAACATCCAAGATATGACTCAAACAATGTGCCAAGCATGTGCCAAAATATGTCTCAAGCATGTACCAAAATCTCTAAGATGTGCAACAAACCATAAGCCATGATCTCCAAGATGTCCCTCAAATCATATGCCCAAAATCACCAAGCTATGCCTCTTGTCATGTGCCAAATACCTCCAAGATATTCCTCAAAGAATATATAAAAACTCTCCAAGATATAACCATCAAAAAATACATAAAGAAATACCTTTAATCATGTAACAACCTCATGCATAAGATCTCAGACCATCAGACCTTTTTCATCTTCATCATAAAGAATATAGCTCCTTCTTCAACCTTTCCTTCAACCTCGCTAGAAAAAAAGGGAAATGCACATGACAAGTCCTGTGCATCCTACAAGGTCCTTGCTAGACACACTATACCTGACCCATGATGGTCTTCTCAAATAGGGTTTTTTAGAAACCCTTATCCTATATGCGGCTTCAAGACTTCTCCTTCGCACAACTCCGCTACTTCAGTTTCGCTAAGAGATCACACACTTTCTTACTTGCTTAATTGCTTCCTTGGTTGATTAAATGAGAGGCTTCTTGATGTGTATTTATACTATTCCAAGTAACTCCTTTACTTAAATTTAGGGCTGACCTGTAACTTCTTATTTGCAATAACTTTTCTTCTTTTCCTGATTTTGGGACCGACTTATAACTTCTTGTTGTAACCATTTAGGGGCTTCTTAACCATACTCTGGGGCTTAATCTTTAAGAGGGAATAACTTATCAATCGTGAGGAACCACGTGGCGTTCCACCTACCGCTGGAAATGGCGTGAATATTACTATCCATCTATAAGGTTCTTGCATGCATTTGCAATGTCCTTCATGTTTTTTTTCTTCAAACAACTTCAAACAACTTTGGGCTTCATGAACACACCTCTGGGGCTTCTTAACCACTAAGCCACTTAACTGTATTTCTAGCCATATTTCTAGGGCTTCTTGTAGGCTTCTTCAAAGTGTCTTCCCCTAAGGGCCATGCTCAAAGCTATGTCATAAGGGGACTACTTTAGATATTCCTTCAAATAAACCCATCACTTCTAGGGGCTTCTAAATTTTTTCTAAGGTTGACATCAATAATAATTAAATCACTTCTAGGGGCTTCTAGACTTCTAGGATTGACATCAATGAAAACCAATTTTCCAACACTTTATCCATTACTCTATGTACCCATGAATCTACTTTGATCGAAACATTGTTGATTGGAATCATGTGGATTTCCCCGTGCAACAACTACAAGATCACCTTAACCAATCAATACAAAGTCTGGATTGGTGTCACAATAGATCATAATTTCTTGTCATTATGGCTAGTCATTAACTTGATGTAAGAAGGAACTTTGCTCACCTTGTGGTGGATAGGATCCATAACATAGTTATCGACTTTAACGAGAACTATGACCTCAAAAAGAGAATTGTGACCCAAAAAACCCATATTTTTGCAAAAAAAACATGAAAATAAACCCCCAAATCAAAAAGTGGTGCTATTGGTAGTACCATCTTTTCAAACAGGGTCAAAATTACAAAACTCATAAAACCTTAAAATTAGCACCTAAAAAAAGTGACACTACCTAAAGAAAAACATTATTTTTAAATGTTAAAATTATAGCTAATTACGACCTAATTAAAACTATGGTCTTGACAACAAATCCCTATGCAAACAAAAAACCAAAAATTGGACCCTAAATAGTCACTTGAAAAATTATTTAGTGACATTTTTTTTAATTTACATTTAAAAACAAATAAAGAAAAGGAGGCAGTTAAGGGTGTAGACCGATTGGAAGGAGATCTCAAGTTTGATTATGTTAAAAAATATTTAAAAATAAAAAATAAAAAACAAAGTTTTATTATATATATATAGAATTATAATTATATAAATGTATGTTATATACTATATAGTTATATATTATATAACTATATATATGTTATATATTATATAATTATATATGTTATATAGTTATATAATATATAAGTATGGAACCATAAATTAATTAAAGAGACATAATTATATGGTAATTCTTAAAAGATGGAATTTTTAACTAATTATCAGTATCCCTTATCTATATAAAAATTTTGAGTAGAAGATAAAATTCCTAACTAATTACCATTATATATAGTTATGCGAAAAAATCATAATTAATTTTGCCAAAAAAATTACTTTAAAAGTAAATCTCTATATCTATTTCAATGAAACTAGTGTCTAGATACTTAATGGTTAAACACAAACTACTTACTCACTATGTCACTCACTATGTAATGGGTGACCACATACTAAAACTCTTTGCCAAAGTTTTGAATACATAATAAGCAATTTTGTGAAACATGATAACCAATTCCATCAACTAATTACTAATTTAATGGGACAACTTACAAAGTAAGTCCAAAATCCATTGGACACACATGAACTCTTGCCCAAAGGTCACATTCAAATCATCATGATGGTTTGACTATGGACGCAAGATCGTCTATGCCTCAATGCGTGAGATGCAACTTTGTTTATAAGGAAAATGCACGAATTCTTCCTTTAGCACTCCATCAACTGTCCATTATTCATTAAAACACAATGAGATTAAAGATTAATGCACAAATCCATCATAGCTGAACATAGTTTTCCCAGTTATAAGAGCATTTTTTGATATATGATTTGTCAATAAACTCGCATGGCATTCTTTTTTTATACTTTCTATGATCATATTTTGCTGGATTTTGTTTCTGATAGTTAAGTTATTCATTTTGATATTGTTTAATATTTAAATAAAGTTAAAAACAAATTCAAAGCAATTTCAATTAATAAATGTATAGAAATAGAAACAAATTAGAAGCAATTTCACTATAATAATAATTTATATTTTGACAAGGTGATTATTTCCTGGTGTATATTACACTCAATAATAATAATCAAATCTATACAAAACTTAACTCAATGATATATTGTATAAAAATAACTTTCCAATATTGTAAGAGGTATATTTATTTGATTAGTAGTTTATTTGCAGGTCTTGAAATTTATCTATGCTTAAAAACTTAAAAGTAAAAACTTAACACAAAATAATATTCCAATATAGTAAGAGGTATATCTATTTGATTAATTATTTATTTGCAGCACTTGAAATTGACTGACCTCTGCCAAAAACTTAAAAACAAAAACAAGGTATTAAATTCATTCAACAATGGCAATTCATGAAATCAAGTAGAGAGATCATCCTTCAGATGGTAAAATGATCATGGGTTTTCACAAGAATCTTATATTCATCCCTTTAGAATAAGAATTTTTCCAAATTTACTCTAAACCAGACTTCATTCAACCCCACAAAATTTGCCCTGGTTTTCCTTATCTATGTACATCCTTAGCATTCTGATATGAACCATCTTCTCCCACATTGTCTCCAAAACTTGAAGTAGGAATAAGGTGGTTCACAAGATTTTTTGGTATGTCAATGCAACATTGCATTAAATTTAAATAATACAGTAAGTGCAAACAAAGTGCATTTCAAGATATCAAAATGATTTGAATAAATGGAAAGCGCCTTTCAATAATACAGTAAGTGTAAACAAAGTGCCTTTCAAGATATAAAAATGATTTGAATAAATCGAAACGCAATTACCTCGTTAATCTCGACTAAGAATATTCTAGGCATATTTATTCTCGTACATAGAAAACGTATTAAAAACTGAAAACCTATTAAATGTGCCCATTGTCAATAGGTGTACGCCTTTAAGCGTAATAAAGTCGACACGGTATGTCCAATGATTCAAGGCTATTAAAAAACGTAACAATCCAAACTACACTCAATTAACAATGACATCATATAATCCGACAATGACATCATTTAGTCCAGTACACACCATATAATTCACTCGCTCCGCGTAGCGGATCAAGGGAGCGGTCCCCACACCGGATTCCTGCGTCTCGCCCCTTCTGACGTACAAGTTGCAACTATTCTCCCAGTAAAACTAGCCTAGAAAACATCGTCAATCGTTGTTCAATTACGCCCGCGTTCAATCTTTAGCCAGTACAACCTTAGCAAGTCAGCCTGCTTCTCTTCCCACGTTTGAATAACTTGTTACGCCGAAAGGCGTATACCTATTGGAAATGGGCACAATTAATGATCTTTTAATCTTAAATTCTAATCTGATGGTTATGCATTGAAGATGTTGGTATATTCTTAGTCGTCCTCCAAAATCAATGGATCAGATTTATTGTTCATAACTTCTTTGCATTTATAAATGCATCTGTTACCCTGTTTACTTTTTAACATTTACCTAATCATATTAAGAAATTACTGTAACATCATATGATTGCCACGTTTAAATGATTAACTTTTGGAATTCTTCATAGTTTAATTATCTGACTCAGTTAGAATTTCATTATCTGACTGGGTTTTATTTTAAAATGAGAATTTTTTTATCCGTAACTCTTTCGGCGTTCACCAGCCACGAGTTAACAGTTGTGCTAGTCTTATTAGCTATTGGAAGTTATTAGTTGTTGCAGTTGTCTACATGACTGAGTTGTGACCCTTTGCAGTTATTGGCACTTGTCTACATGACTGACCTGTGAGTCGAAGAGTCATACCTTATTTGGTCGTTATAGGCCTTCTTCTTTAGGTTTTAAGGTTTTAATATTTTAGTATTTAGGTTTTAAGGTTTAAATACATAATTAGGTTTTAATACTTTTAAATAAATAAGTTTTATACTTTTTAGTGATTGATTTGTGCTCATAGGCTTCAATTGAGCGCTCACGGTCCTATGGATGTTCTATTTTATTTTTGCGGAGTGAGTCTCTTGAACGTATTTGAAATTACATTATCAAATATTTCAAGCTTTTCTTTGAGTTAGAAATATTCTATATTTCAAGCTTTTCCTGTTGGTTGATATATTTACATGTTAGCTTTCTCACTTAGGTTCGGTTCTTTTAGTGGATATGTTGTTTACTCTTAAATAAAGATGTGAAGTGACTGATTTTTTTTTAATCATCTTATATAAAGCTTTGTAAGATAGCATGTGAAATTTTATTGATTCTTAAATATGAATTTATATTCTTAATTTCTTAAAATGATATGTAATTAGTTAAATTCTTGATATATTACTTGTTATGATGAGATCGACTTGATATATTACTTGCTATGATGAGATCAACTTATAGTTTTATATTTGGATATGAAGGTTGTATAAATCCTTGTATAATTTTTAATATGATGTTGATCTTGTTTAATAGTTTTATAATGTTTATGTAATATAATAGTTTTAACCCCGTATGGGGTGACATGTGGCGAAGGCGCGCCAACTGGCCTCGCACTAGGCCGGAGATTAAATGCTGGAGGCAGTCCCCCATAAACATCCGCATTACGGATGCAGGACATCCATAACAGCTCTGTGATGGATGGACTCCTCCCGCGAGCGAGTATTTACGAACTTGGCGAATGTAAAGTTAAAGGCGGCCATGGGAATTTGCAGTTTGATTATTTGTTTTTCCTTGCTCCGGTCTCGGCTTTGCTCTGCGTTTGGAGGTGCTGGTGTAGCCTCGCGCTCCTTGCGCCCTGGTACACCATCCTTCCGTGGAGATTTGAGGCAAGTCCCTCTGCCTGTGTTCTCAATTGGCTTCCGCCCTCGTCCCAGTCTGTGTGTTTTTCTCGGAGAGCGCTCTGCAACATGACTAGGAAGCGCGGAAC
>SNQJ01S0152391.1:12961-35898 GCA_010110895.2 Picea sitchensis | reverse complement strand
GTCCATTAGACAAAAAAATAGCATAAAACTATATCAAGTGGGTAAAAAATGGCTTATAAATAGTAATAAAATCAAAATTTACTGTATCATTTTCATTTTTACCCAAATAGTGCAATTTGGACTAAAACACCTCCAGAATTCAAACGGTGATCGTGGGAGAAATAGGCAACGGAATCAAGCACCTTATAGATCAGGTAACTCTTCATCCCATCCTCTTCAAATTCAGTGGTTTAGATTTTTGAGTTAGGTTCTATTTTGTTATTTTTTAAGGGTGCAAATTGGGTTTTTCGGTATACGCGGGTTTCTCTGAATAGGTCGCGTATATGACTAGATATACGCCCCTGTGTGAACCAAAGGGGGTGTATATCAGGCCCTACCCGCAACTGTTTGTAAATAAACCACGTATACATGCACAAATGGCAAAAAAAAGATCTTTCTAACTCAAAAATGATTTGTTTTTTTACAGGATGGTGTTGGAATGGAGAGAGCGAGAGCATGAGGAGGTAGATGCAGTAGTGGATCAAGATCCGATGGCTGAAGCGGCTTTAAAAAGATGTGGTTTATACAAGTTTTGGGCTCTCAAAGGAATGAGGGCCCAAGTGAGGTTGTTGGAAATGTTGGTGGGCTATTGGGATCCTGATAGCGAGACCTTTATCCTTGATGGACAACCATTAAGGATCGAAGTAGAGGACATCTACTTCTTGACTGGACTTTCACGTCGAGGAGAGGTTGTGGACCTCAAGTCACACGGGGCAAGGAGTGGGATGAAGGTCAAAGAATACATCGAGGCCCACTATGTTGGAGGGACTCCCATGGTAGGAAGTCAAATCCCTATTCGGGCTATAGGTAACCTCAGCCTGAATATTATTGTGCTTGTGCTTACCAGGATCATAGGATCGGACTTGTTGCATCAAGCATCAAGACCACTTATGTTTTATGCACTGGAGTGTCTGAGACCCACCATCTACGATTGGTGTACCTCACTGCTGACCAACATGAAAGGTCAATTGACAGAGTGCAAGCAGGGGGGGAAACGAAACTTCGGGTTTGCCTCTATCCTTTGCAACTTATTTTTCGAGCGAGTCTCGGGTCTGGTACCTAGAGTGGAGATCATTCCTATAGGACCATGTGATCCAGCTATGGCACGATGGATCGAGGTCATGAGATGATAGGGGGGAGGTGGCAGAGACAATGATGATTTTTTCTTCTGGTGGCAGAGACAAATCATAGCTCTAGACGACTATCCCTATGTGGGAATCGATTCAGAGGATATCCTGATATTCTGCTTCCACCAGGAGCTGCCTACAGTGCTATAGATAAACGTTTTTATATATTTCATTCTTTTTTGTATTTTTGTATTGAAGAGAACAAAAAAAATTTTGGATGGTGTTTTAAATATTAACTCGATACTTGTGTGATTGCAGATGTGGGTCCGTAACGACCAGAGGGATTCCTACGACATAGGCGGAGGCACCAGGGAGATGAGGTAGTGGGAGGAGAAGCGGAGAGAGTCCTACAGAACGTGCAGGGTAACCTGTCTCATTTGACACAGAGGATTCCTATGGTTCACGTGGAGGATCTACCTGAAGCCATGCAGAGATAGGTTGTCGGTGTACCTAGGGCATGGGTATGACTCTTCTAACATTTCACAAATGCCATGTTTTTCTATCATGATACACATTCGACACCACAGGCATAGATTTCATGGGACATGTATATCGGTTGTATATGTATTTTGAGGGTTTTAGCCCCAATTTTGTAATATAAACACCATATTGTTTGGAAATATATAAAGAGGGATCTTCAACGTTACTCATATATTACAATGTGTACATTGATTTAATGGTCTTCTTTGATTTATTAATGTGACAAATTCCAATCTAAAACATAATTAGCGTAGGCATCAGATACATGATTAGAACTTCTAGGAATGTGAAAGTATGTAATAAAATCAAATTTTCGTTCTAAAAGATGTACCATAGGAATCGATGGAGTAAAGTCAGATCACGCACACGGTAACGACCGTTCAAATGACATATGACTAACTGAGAATCCAGGAGAAGCTCTAGAGAGCGAATACCATGTGAGATAGCATCGCGTAAAAGTTCTATGATGACGCTATATTTGGCCACATTGTTCATGGATGGCCCTAGGCATACACCACCTAAAGACACTAGTAGACCCTCAGGTGAGTAAATCACCCAAGCGGAGGAAGCCAAGTTCCATGTATGACGACTGACTCTGTCTGCGAATCCTATGTATACTGAAGAATCCATTGACATATGCCAACCAAAAGGGAAAAATTGATAAGCAAGCCGGAGACAAAAAGAAAAAAGATGTATATACACTAAATTTACATTAGTATACAAAGGGTTTCGCCCAAGCCCAGGGCTCAAGCGTAATACCTTTTCAAGTAGAGCCCATTTCTAGGCTCGACCAATTTCTTCCCTTCATAATCTTCCAATTTGTAGGCTCCTTTTTCTAGAACACATCGCACGATATAAGGACTATGCCACATGGTTTTAAACTTGCCTGCCCCTAGAGGTTCTTTGTTTTGGTCATACAAGAGGACCAAGTCACCCTCGGTATACAACCGGGGATAGACATACTAGTCATACTGAACCTTGACACGTTTTTTGTTTTCCTCGATAGACATAAAGGTGTCTCTACATTTCTCGTCAAGACTCTCTAGGTGCACCAAGCATCGCTCTAAATCTGAAGTGTCAGGTAGGAGCTCGACTGCCAATTTGAGAGAAGGGATTTCATATTCAACAGGAAGTATCAAATCCACACCGTGCACTAACTGAAAAGGGGAAAAACCGGTGGCAGTCTTAACCGAGGTTTGGTATACCCAAAGCGTGAGATACAACATGATGTGCCAATTGGAATTACTTCGAATGACAATTTTTTGCAAGATGGTCTTGAGAGACTTGTTGACGGCCTATACTTGCCCATTTTCTTGGGGGTAATAGGGAGATGAGTGACCATGTTTAAACCCCATCTTAGATGCTATTTCTACCATCATTTCATTCTGAAAGTGACTGCCATGATCAGTGACAATCTCACTCGGGATATCGAACCGGGTGATAATTTGGTTGAACACGAAGAAGGTTGTAGTCTTACCATCGGATTTTACAGTAGGCATGGCTTTGAACCACTTGGTAAAGTAGTCAGTAACCACGATGATGTGTTGATGCCCCCTAGCTGAAGTTGGGTTGCAATCGATGAAATCTACCCCCCACTTGGTGAAGGGACCAACGATAATGACTGGGTGAAGAGGGGCTGGGTGCGAGCACATTTTCTGAGTGAACACCTAGTAGGGGCGACACTTCTTAATTGCTTCAATGCAATCTTTGAAGATGGTGGGCCAGAAGTAACCAACTCGCAGGATCTTTTGGGTTGTCGCAAGCCTAAATAGGTGACCACAACAAGCCCCTTTGTGGCAGTCATTTAGGACTAACTCGACTTCCTCATGAGTTAAGCAATGACATAAGATACTATCTATTCCTTGGAGATACAAAGTGTCATTGGTAATGGTATACGTTTTGTCTTGGTATCTAACTCGCCGTCAATCATCTTGCGAGAGATGCTGAGTGAACTTCAAGTTTTGAAGATATAAAACAATGTCTCCATTCCAAGGGCAGACAACGAGACAAGGAAAATGTGTTCATCTGCAAACGAATCGATGTGGATAACATCCTCGTCTAATCGTGGGAAATCGGATATTAACTCTGCAAAAAATAGTGACTTCCTGGACTTGGCTGAAGAAAAGTCGAGATCAAATTATTGTATGATGACAATCCATTTATTATATTTCCCGCCTATGATATGCCTAGTGAGGACGTATTGAAATGGATTAACATCAATGACTACAATAGTTTTTCATAGCAATATATAGTGTCGTAAATGTTGGACTGCGTGAAAGTAAGCCAAAGCTAGCTTTTCGATGTGAGAGTAATTAAGATCAGGATCGACTAAATTTCGACTAAGATAGTAGACGATGTGTTCATGGAGCTCATCATCCTCCTAAACTAGAACCATACCAATCATCTCTTCGGACGTGGAAATATATAACAAGTAATCTCTACTGTAATCAGGAGATTTCAGTAGAGGAGCCGATACCAAGGATTTCTTTAAAGCATCGAAAGACTCCTGGTCTCGCTCATCCCAGATAAATGGGGTGTATTTCTTTAGTAGGTGCATGAAACCCCTAGTGATATTGGCATAATTCACTATAAACTGACACATAAAGTTATCTTTCCACTGTAAACCTTGGAGTTGTCCAATCGTGCATAAGGGAGGCAATTGAAGTATTGCCTCAACCTTAAGAGGATCTACCATGATCCCAGTCTTGAAAACTAAAAATCCTAAGAGACGGCCAGACCTTATGCAAAAGATGCATTTGTGAGGGTTTAACTAGATTCTATAGTAACAAAATCTTTCAAAAATCAGCCGAAGGTGTGTGACATGATCCACTCTCTTGCGAGAGTGAGCAACAAGATCATCGAGGTAAGCTTAGACTATATTCTTGAGATCGTGAAAAGCGAAAGTCTTGGTGCGTTGGAAGGTTTCTACGACATTTTTCAGGCCGAAAGGCATTTTTCGGTATGCAAAAGTACCCCAAGGACATATAAATGTCATCTTGTGTTGGTCCTTAGGTTTGATCTGGATTTGGTTATATCCTGAAAATCCATCCATAAAGGAAAATATTTCGCTTCTCGCACACTCATCAAGAATCCGATCAATGAAAGGAGTGGGGAAGTTATCTTTAGAACAAGCTTTGTTCAGGTCACAAAAGTCCATACAGACACGGATGGTTCCTTGATTTTTATTCATAGGAATGGGGTTGGATACCCATTCGGTCAAGGGAACCGGGTAGATGAAGTCGACATTAAGTAGCTTCTCCACCTCTGCCTTAATAGCAAGGGCCTTCCTAGGATTAACAGCTCTAAGACGTTGTCAAATAGGTTTAGCATCCAGATAAGTTATAATTTCATGGTTGACAATATGAGGGTTGATCCCTAGCATCTCTTCATATGACCAAGCAAATACATCTTGAAATTATTTGAAGAGGTTGGTGTAGATCAAAATATCTTATGGCGAACAATCTGCACCTATATTTACGTTCTCAATTTTTCTAGGGGTACAAGGGATGTCGATTGAGACGGTAGGAGAAATACTTGCCATATTTCCTTCGACATAAATACCGTGCATATAAAGTGGAACTACGGTGTGACCGACTATCTCACTCAAGGTAGATAGAAAATCATCTTTCTCGATTCTTTCAAGACTTGGGAGAAAATAATATCGATGATGCATATCGTCCCAAGGTCTCTTAGAAAAATTCTTGGATTCAAGGATGGCTTCATCTGAAGGCAAAGTCTCATCTAAGAAATCATGTTAACAAGATAACGAAGTGGCCCATATGGGCCTAAGAACGGGATCCTCCTCGTTCGTCTGTGAGGTAACATGATCGAGATCGGCGGAAGAGTCAAGGATAGCTTGATACGCAATCTCCACTGCCGATAGTGGCATAGCCATGCCAACATGTGACTGACCTTCAATTGACAAAGTCAGAGAAGGTAGGGTCCAAGGATCACTAAAATAGGAAGTGCAGAAAGGAATGGACCTCTCTGCTGAAGCAGGCCTACTAGACATGGTGTAAATGTGGTGAATCAATGTCGAGAAGTCGAAAGTACCCATGAGGGAAGAATACATTCCAACACTGATATTCTCAGTTGTCAGTTGAGAATTGTCAATCACAGGGATCGATGGTCCAACAGATGTGTTAGGACTAGAGTACGCAAAATATAATTGGTCGATCATCACGATCTCCCCCTGATGAGGAAAACAAAGTACACGGAAAATAGATGATACAACAACGACCATAGCATAGGTCCAATTGTGACCTAGTAACAAGTTATAATCGAGAGGTGCATCAACTACCTCTACTTCCACCTCTACCATATTCCCACCTAATTGGACCGGAAAGGTGGGGAGAATACCATGAGGGCGGAAGGAATGACTGTCAAATGTAGTCAACATGTTTGACGACTTGGAAAGGGTCAGAGAATCAATAGATTTCCAACAGACCAGGGACATCACACAAGTGGCAACACCTTCATCAATGACCACTCGTTTGATAGTATACTTGGAATACTCCACATGGATTTGAAAAGCCACATGGTAGGGTAAGCGAGGCTTCACGTCCTTGATATAAAACTTGAAAACTTTTGAGCCACTAGGTTCTAGAGATCCTAAGGCAGAGAGTAAGGCATTTTTCTATGAGGAACACGTCTGGAGTACCTCCAAGGCTGACATCCCCCTGGAAGAAAATTATAATAATCAAAGGCACCTACTTTTTGACAAAAGTAGAGCTGATATTTTCTTAAAGGATTTTAATCTCCTAACATATAAGGAAAACATCAAAGACCTCTATCATAGTTTTTTATGGGCTCCTGATTTTCCATATTTTATACCTTTTCTTCCCTCATCCCTACATCACTTTTTGTCACCTCTTACCTTTATTTTTGGTATATCCCTACCCATGTTTCCATATTACTACAAAGGTACTCATTTTCCTCGTAATGTGCATTTTTATTGAATTATATTGGTTCCTTAGGAGGAATTTGTATGTTTTGTATCTAACTCGCAGGGATGAGATTTGCTACAAAATAGGTCACTAAGTGTATGTTGTAAAGATTCCAACTTTCTGTTGAATCAATTGTTATGGATACACCATATATTAATCAATTTCTAAAGATCTATGTCCCATGAATGTTGCATATTAGTTGATGCAGATCATTCTACTTGACTTCCACATCTCCTTGTTACCATTCCGGGTGAATTATTCCATTTTTGTGGATGCCACCACAACCAAACAATAAGATATAGTTGGTGTGCATATGGTGTTACAAATCTGGACTAATGTTTACAATGAGCTCGACGATGTGATTATAGGCCATAGGAATATTCCAACTGGAAATTAGCAGGAAATGGGTGATTGGATGTTGTTAAAAGAATTCAGAATAACTTCAAGTGATCCACTTCATATATCTCTATTATATTGATCATGTTTTGATAAAAACTCATATAGTTGTTGATATCAACTCCCGCTTCCGAAATTTCCCTCCCCTTCTCTATTTTCCTCACTTATTTTGTCTATTTCTTTTTCCTCTTCTATACTTAACCAAATCGTCCTTTTCTTTTTCCCCTTCTATTCTCCCTTTCTAGTTCTTATACTTAGTCATTTTTCCAAGTGGCAGGTTCATGGGTTGGAGGACTCGTGGATCCTCATCTCCATCCACACTCTCACATCACGAGTCCAACCGACTACCACATTATTCTATACTTAGCCATTTATGTAGTCGCAGGTTCCCAGGTTGGTAGGTTTCAAGTTTTCATATCCCATGTTGTGTGACATACATTTTGTACCGAAACGATATGAGATCTACATTTTGACCATTGGAATCCCTGATCTCCTAAGTATCTCATATATATTATACTAAGTCTGGCCGACTGCATTGCAACACTTAGCCATTTCTCATCCTTCTACAAAGGCGGGTTGGCGGGTTCCCAGGTTGGAGGGTTCACAAAAGTTCCAAAATGTTATTTGCTCTCGTCCGTCCACACCACATTTTTAATACACATTTAGTATGGTTTAATGCTAATAAATCACCATGTAGGTCTTTTAAATATTGTCATTAATAGGAAGATGGCTCGAGGATATTTATTATTAAACCACATTAAAGCATGATTTGCAAAAGATTATGTTATATCTCTCAAGCGCTCATTTCAAATATTATTTGGATCAAAAGAAAGCTCTCATCAACTTATGGGAGCAGCAGATCGACAACAGTTTTGTAGAGATAATTTGAACATTTTTGGATGAGAGGAACAAAACTTTCAGTGGTCTAGAGCGTACTCTTATTAGTCATCCCCTTTTTCTCAAAAGGAAGTAATTTGGACATCCAGAATTGCTCGTGTAGGTTGTGTTCCTGAGGTTTTTGAATGAAAGGAATTGGTTTCCTTGCGCACTGAGAAGTATATACCAATTCAATGGATGATTCATCTCCAAGACCATTCTCCCATCTCTCTTTCGCCTCAAGTATTCCGTAAAATGTTGAAACTCCTAGAGCCAACACTCAGCTTCAAAAGTGAAGATTGCAGGGACTTCTTGAAAACAAATGACAATGACTTGGATATCTTACCTGAATTCTTGAACAATCCCATGTCCATCCCTGAATATATTACCATATTGTAGGTCATCTTGTTCAAAAACCCATTTAAGGAAATTTCCTGGTTATTTACCAGAGTTACGGGCCAAGAAAATGCTGCCAGGATTTTCCGTATGATTCTTTACATCTTATATTTTACTGTCAAGGAGCAGGTCATTTTAGATTAGGGGAAGTTTATTTCCATTGAAATATCTTCCCAATTGTCTCAGTATAAAAAGGATAATAAATTTTTTATGTCCTATTATTTGGTTTTCACGATAACGCATTGCTGCCAATTTTATAAATTGTCTATATGCAAGAAGGTGAGCTATGAATTTGACCCTGTTATCACATTTATTTGTAAGGGTTTTTTTTGGGTAAGAAGTGTACCCCCCCCTTTTTTGGATGGAAGAATATAACAAAGAGTGGGTTAAAAACCCATGTATCCTATGTTTTTATGCCCGAGCGCATCATGCTAAGGAGCGCGTAGATCTAGGCGGCTGAGATCTGCACGCTCAGATCTACGACACAGGTTCCATATCAGACCCCCCGCCGTTTTACCTTTAACGAAGGGGGGGGGGTCCGGGGTGGTGGTTTTAAAAGGCGGTCCCCCCACTATCGTGGCGCCTCCTCATGAATTTGGACCCCCCCCCCGACGCCTAAAACCTCTTACTGCTACCTACCCCCTCTGGGTAGACCACTTACCACCACCTCTTACCTCTCTCGACTCCTACTGACATCTGTCTCCCACTCTGTCTCTTACCTATTCCCATCACATTGAACACTTTCCCTCCTCGTCTCATTATGCTACATCTATCCTCCACTCACTGTCGGGTCATGTCTCCTTACCACTCCCGCCTATCAACTCCTGCCAGTTGTTCTACCGCTCACCTCCCCCCAGGGCAGATGGTCCCACCCCATATACTGTTGCAGCCTTTCATCGACCCCCACATCACCACTTTGTGCCACTTCACCTCTGACCTATCCCAACATGGTGCACACATCTTCCGCCACCTGCATTTTCCCTGTCACCTTCCATATGTTTTGTCTGTCCACGCGGGCACCTCTCGTCTCACCTCCATGACGTTGATGCCATTGTCCCTGCCAGATCCCCGTCCACATCCGCCGACTGGGTCCCCTTTTAGCAGTCCAACGAAGAAGCAGATAGCCAAGAGGAGGCCACCACATATTCCAAGTGCAGGCGTTGACCCCGTGCACTCAGATCCCCATGCAACAGTTAATGTAAATAGGGAAGATGGGTGAGACATCATCTCCTTCCTTAAATAGAAGGCCAAGGAGGGACAAATCAAAGGGAATGACTGACAGTCCAGTTTGACAGAGATCACGTCTGAAAGAAGACTGCATGGGCAGTGTGACTGATGTCTGTATGGACAGCCTGACCGAGGAATTCATCAATGCAAAGACTTAAACTCATGACATGATCGTTCCTTCAACAATAGAGATGGTTCTAAGTGTATGTAGTCATTTTTTCCATTTGGTTAGTGTCGATGGTAGAGATACACTCCCAATTGTAATGTTTTGATGAGGCCTTTGGTTCTCTAGTTATGAACTGATACTTGAGACTTCTTGTTTAATGGAAACCAAATTCTTATTTTATTTCTTTGCTTCTGACTCTGAAATATCGGGCATGGATGATCCAGTTGGGTATTGTGACTATAGTATAGTGTAGGTTTGACTATATTTGTTGTTTCAAAGTTTTCAGTTTCTTGAAGTTTTCAGATCCAAGAGGATCTTGTATCTAAGACTTTTCCTCCAAAGGTTGTTGGAAGACCAGATGTCTAGAACATACCTTCATACCTCTCTCATCTTTCTTCTACCTACTCACCACTATACAAACTAATTGGCTTAAGTTATATCAAGACCTCACTTATTTATGCATCTCCAACCCAGTTTTCTGAGTTAAAGAGATATAAACTTGAGACTACATCCATTAGACCACCCATAAATTCATTCACTATGACATACAAATTGATGGACCTTGGGCTTACCTCTACTACAATCCAAAGGTGACTTCCAACGTCAACAGACCCTGTGACCTTTTGGTACCAAGCGTTATGGAGGCACAAAGCTTCCCTGCATTTTTATGAAAGTTTTCAACAACTTTGTCTCAGTTCTTAAAGGATTATTGTTTGGAAAATATGCCCCAAGAATATCTTCTTAGGATAGGAAATTCTTGGATAAAAAGGGGACTCTAGAGAAAATGGAAAATTACAATGTTATCAAGATTTTCGGTTCTAAAGAAAATCCCTCCTTTCTACCATGCCATATATCCGAAAAAATGTTTATTATAGAAGCTTGGGAAATTTCAAAATGCATGATTTAATTTGGCTCGAGGGAACATGCCTTCCTTGAATATCTATCGGTCGACCTAAAAAATGAAGAAGGTTTCTACCTTGATGTCGTGGTACCCTTTGGTATTAAAGTTTCCAACATGTTAAAGATAAAGAGAAGAGAGAAGGACCTTCCCTCTCCAAGTAGAATCAAGCATTTGAATTCCTCCTAGAAAGAGAAAATAAAGAACTTGAGCAACATTGTTCAGGCATGCATCCAATCCATAACAAGGAGAGAATAGCTATTCAAAAGGCTCACGGAAGTGGACCTATCCGGAAGCACAAATGAATTCCAAGATCCCAAGTTGATCCTCAACTCGTTGTTCCTAACAAAATAACAACTCAATGATCAAGTTGAGGTTTTTAAAGGATTGTCAATTAAAAAATTCTATGGCATTATTGAATATGATGAGAATGCCATAGATAACTGGCTAGTGGATTACTCCGTAAAAAATCAGGATATTGAAGAAGTATTACATGGAATTTCCATTGATATCCGAGACTTCGAGGGTGATTTGTTCAATATTAAAATTCGGCATGAAATCGACATGGAACCTATGAAAAGATACATCGAAGAATGGTTCAAGAAGCCTATCGATAAACTGACAAATGAACTGCAAGAAGCAGTTGAGACGGTTCTTGTAATCGTTGACGAAAACGATAAAAGGACATCAACGAGCAAATGAAGAGAGGAGTGACCATCATATTAAGTTTATATTGATCACATCCTTCTTTTCTTTTTCAAGTACTTCATCCAGTTATTCCACCTCTTTCACTAGAAAGGTTTAACTGAAGACTGATAACTCCTTTTTTCTTCTTACCAAGTCTTGTTGATCCTTCTACTGCCCACTGTCTTCCTTCTAAAAGATTATTTCTTGTATTTATTTTATTTATGATCAGTGGGAGCCCCAATCCCATTCTTTAATAAAAACACATTTACAATTTTAAGAATATGTAACAGACTATATATTTTTGGAAATTTCAATAGAACTACCTTGGGAACAATCTTGAATGTGCTTTGTAACCCTGTTATCAGAATATAAAGTATTCGAGGTTGATATATCATTATATTTATTTGAACTGCCCATGTGTCCACTCTGTTAAAGTTCTCTTATGCATGCAAATCATCTTCTTTTTTATTTTATGTTATCAGAAATATTTATCCCAAACTATGATGGATGTGAGGAAATTTTGTTTATTTGCTTTAAATATGTTAAATGTGTAATTCTTGGTCCTTTCTCAAGAACATTCTTTAAAAATAAAACAAAAACATTTTCCTTTTATCTGTTTGTAATTTTTATGTTTATTTGATTACCACGTCGGACTTCTGTCAAGTCCCACATTCTGAATATTTGAAAATCTCAAGAAAATCTAAAGAGGAGTACCACCTCTATAAAAATGCAGGGGGGTTTACATCCTCGTGAGGTTGTCACTTCGTTCCTAAATGATTCAAGCGTCAACATTTTTGGTGACCATACTGGGGAATGAATTGAAAATTCAGAACCTGGCCCAATGCTTTTGAAAGAATATATGACTTCTCCCCAGGATAATTAGCCTCGTTTGGAAATTGGATTGAATAATCAATGAAGAATTTTACATCAATTGTACAATATGGTAATAAAAACAGCCCAGACTCAAGAAGAGTTAGAAAGGTTTTGGCAGATCCTAGTCCAAGAAGAAGAAAGAGAAATCCTCCAAAGACAGAGGAGAGAGGAACGACAAGACCGAAGAAATCAAAGGCTAGCCAGAGAAGCACAATAGCAAGGTTGAGACTGAAGCTGGACAAATACAAGGGAACCATTACCAGAAGTAAAATCAAGAAACTCTTTATTCTTAGAAGTGAAAAGACTATCCCTGAAGTCTCCCCAGAGATGGCATAAATAAACGAACAACCGCTAAACAAGCATCGTGAGGAGAGACAAGGAGGTGGAAGAGATGCTGCAAGAAATCAGGGAAACCCAGTATTTGAAAATCGAAGGAGGGCAAGAGATTCCCCTCTAAATCTTATAGCTGAGAAACATTATCTCCCTGTTCTCCATAAGGTCACATTAAAGGAATTTTCTAGAGACAGAGCAATCGATGCATAGAGGCATCTGCACTTATTTCTTGATTTTTTTTATTTTCACCATGTTGAGTATGATGATGACATGGTAAGGTTGTTTCTACAAACCTTATCAGGAAGAGCGTATGAATGGTATACAACATTTCCCGGTATATCCATTCACTCATTTAATGACCTCGAAGTTATGTTCCTGGCTATATTTTCCCCTCCAATTTCTTACCATACCCTTCTCACAGATTTCACCCAAATTGGTTTAAGGAAGAATGAAAGGATACAAAATCTCAGGTTCAATAAAACCTTGAGTAGGGTTGCAGAAGATAAATGACCAAATGATCCATTCATTCTTGGTTGTTACAAGAATTTGATGCCCCCAAATGTAAAATATGCTATCAGAACATCCCAATTGGATACTTTGGAGGAGGCGATGACTAAATCCACTAAGATGGAATAAATTATGATGAAATGGGTGTCGAACCTGACATTATACTGGGAAGAGTACAAAGGAAGATGGGAGCATTAAATATTGATAATCAAGGAGTTTCCATTTTAAGAAAGAACGAAGAATTCAAGCCTCGACCGACTAAAAAACAAACGATGGGAGGAGGGTTTTTCAAAGGAACCATACCTGATGTAAAGGTTGACCTTGTGGCGACACAGGAAACTAAGCAAAATATCAAAATTGCACAGATGAATGAAACCATCAAACAAATGCAGAACGAGATAACTAGATTAAGAAGGGGAAATAATTACATGCCAAATCTAAGAATGCCAATTTCAGAGCAAAGGAGGAACCCTCCCCAGTAAAATATAGTGAGTTTTGAAAACACGGATAATCCACAAAGACCAATGGTCCCCAGATAGCCTACTCCAAATGCGGTTGTCTTGGATGATTTCTATGACCATAAATTAATTGAGTAAGAGAAGTATTACTCACTTGATGAGAGCTCTGAAACTGTGTATATGGATGGATGCGAGACTTTCATGTATATCGAAGAGGGTGACAACGATCCCAAATCACAAGAAAATTTTTCCCAGACAAGAGGGTTTGTAAATAGACCAAAAAATAAAGGCGATTATGATAAAGAGAACCAAAAATAAAAAGAAAATTTAAAAACAAATGAGAAAAGAGAAAATGAGAAAGTGATGGATGGTGTTGGAAGTAAAAGGAAACACATGATGTCAAACTCCACTCAAATGACATATAATGTTGTAGAGTATTTGAGTAAATTAAGAATAACCCTTCCCTTTATGGAAGTGGTGAAGATTCCCCAACAAAGAGAGAACATTTTGAATTTGTTGGATGATCCATTTGAAAGAGCAGAAGTTGTTGTTACCAGTCCAAAACAAATCCCTAGTCACTCAATTGCCAAGATAAGAGGTAAAATTCCTCCCTTTTACATTTCTATTGAAAATCATGATGTTTCACTGCATAATTGTTTAGTTGACACTAGCGGGACGAACAATATCATGCCACTAGAGGCCATGGAGGCATTGGGCATGAGTTGCACCAAGTATTATGAAACCAACGAACGAATATACGCAATTGATTCTAGAAAAGTGCTAGCTTATGGAGAAATCAAGGACTTGATGCTTGGATTACAACAACCCCCCATATCATTACAATTTTCAATGTCATTGCGGTAGACCTTCCTCCGACATATGGTGTTGTTCTCGGAAGAGACTGGACATTTATGATCGGAGGATATATAATGAACGATGGATGTTGTATGATTCTACCAGGAAAATAAGGAGAAATTATTAGAGTGCCCTGAGAACCTAGAAAACCCTTCTCCTTCGAAAAGAAGGACAATGAATTGATGGAGGATTATATAGATGCCGATATTGGAAACTATGCTATCCTAGACATAGGAAATAATGAAAGTCTGGAGAAATCGCAAGACATGGAGAATCAAGAATATTCATTTGAAGGGTACTGGAGGATGTCCTTTGATGGAGCCTATTCAAGATTTGGAAATGGAGTTGGAATTTTTCTTATGAGTCCAAGTAATATTATGCATCCACACACTATTAGACTGGAGTTTTCATGCACTAATAATGAGGCTTAGTATGAATCTTTGATTCAGGGGATGATCCTTGAACAAGAAATGAAAATAAACATCTAATTGTAACTGGCGATTCATAGTTGGTCATCAATCAGGTTACCTAGAAGTATAAATCAAAAAGGAAAAACTTAAGTTGTATTTCAAAAGATTTAACGAATTGATGGAATATTTCAGTTCCTTCAACATTTATTTTATTCCAAGGGACAAGAATAACAAGGCAGTTTCACTAGCCTTGGAAACCTCATTGTCAAACCCATATGATACCCAAAGAAAAATGTATTTCCAAGTAGAAAGAGATTTCCGACCATCCATTCTCGATAACATTGAGTACTTACAAGTGTTTGAGAACAATGAACAACTATAATTTTTTTTTCTAAATGATGATGATGATGATGAAGACAATCAATCGTCTATTGTCCCCAAATATTGTTTAGAATCTGAATCTATTTTCAAGAAATATTATCATGCTAAGAATCTCTTTGAAGAATTTTCAGTTCGAAAGGTGCAAGAAACAAGAAAAGTCAATATTGGAACTAATAGTTCCCTGAAATATGTCAACTTGGGAATTGATTGCACCACTGAGGAAGTTGATCGATATATTTCCTTGTTCAAAGAATATATCGATGTGTTCGATTGGACCTATGATGATTTAAAATCTTATGATAAAACTATATTCCAACATATCATTCCTTTGAGGGAAGGAGAAAATCTAGTGAAGCAAAAAATAAGGATGATGAATCCCAAGATGAAGCCTCTAGTAAAGGTTGAATTGGAGAAATTGAAGAAGGCATGAATAATTTATCCAATTAGACACTCAGACTGGCTTTCAAATCTTGTGATTGTGAGAAAAAAGACCGGGGAAATCTAGATGTGTGTCGACTTCAGAGACCTTAACAAAGAAAGCACAAATGATAACTTTTCCTAATATGGAGTTCCTTCTCCAACAAGTTACTGGATCATCCTGCATGTCCATGTTGGGTGGTTTTTCTGGATATAAACAGGTCTTTGTGGCTGAGGAAGATAGGGAAAAGACAACATTTATCACACCTAGGGAAAAGACAACATTTATCACATCCAAGAAGGGAGTCCAATCATTTTTTGGCAAGATCAATTTTGTGTGAAGATTTGTTCCTGATTATGCAAGTATCGTGAAGATGATAAATTTGTTACTGAAAAAGGAGTAGAGGTTTGAATGGACATTAGATACCCAAGAGGTGTTCAATAATATCAAAGGAGAAATCACCACTGCTCATGTCCTCATTTGTCCGGACTTTCAAAGAGATTTCATCATCTATTCATTTGCTATAGAAACAATTGTTTCATCCATTCTTACTCAAAAGAATATCAAAGGAGAAGAACTCCCAATAAGTTTCATGAGAAAAACCCTACGTGACTATGAGTTGAGGTATTCAAAACTGGAGAAGCATGCCTTGGATCTTGTAAAATAAGTAGCACACTTTCGCACATACATATTGAACGCCCATGTTATTGCTTATGTTCCCTCATCGCCAGTGAAGATGCTTCTTAATCAACAATTGAGAGAAGGAAAATGGGATAATTGGTTGGAAAAGATACAAGAATACGATATCGAGATTAAACCTTTAAAAGCTATAAAAGGACAAGGTTTATGTAAGCTCATCACAAATGGGGATTTCATCGATGTAATGATTTCAATTTCAATTAGGGAATCATTAGCTGATTCGGAATGGTACAAAGATATTATATTCTACTTTAAGTCTGGGTAATTATTAGTCACCATGAACCCCAAAGAGAGAAGAGCATTGAAGATGAAGGAAAATCAATATGTGTTGATTGCTGACATACTTTTCAGAAGAAATTATGATGGTATACTACTGAAATGCATTGATGAAAATCAATCCCAAGAACTAATAAGAGAATTCCATGAGGGAATATGCGATGGGGACTTTGCACCTACTGCAACCGCCTGTAATATAATAAGAGAAGGATTCTATTAGCCATCAATTTTTAGAGACTCCTATGCCACAATAAGTAAGTGTTTGTCATGCTAGTAGTTTTCAAGAAAAATGAAGAAATATGTGATGCCTTTGCAGCCCATAATTGTAGAAAAATTGTTCTCCCAATGGGGACTTGATGTTGTCTAGATGATTAATCCGAAGTCTAGCAAGGGGCATATATACATTCTCACGACTACATATTACTTCACGAAATGGCCGAAAGTGGTGGAATTATAGAAGGTTGATGCTGAAGAGCTAATTAAATTCCTCAAAGACATTATTTTGTCGATATTTGGTGTCTGAGATAAATTTATCCCAGACAATGGTTTGATTTTCATCGAGTCGAAGTTTATGGATTTTTGCGGAGAATATGGAATCATCATGTGTCAATCATCAAATTATTATCCACAAGGTAGTGGCCTTGTTGAATCCAAAAACAAAACACTTGTTCAGATACTGAAGAAAATCATTGACAAGAATCAAAGGAATTGGCATCTAAAGTTGACAGATGCATTATGAGCAAGAAGAACGACTTTGAAGGATAGCACCGAAATGTCTCCATAGCTATTGGTTTATGGGAAAGAAGTGAAAATGTTGATTAGCCTCGAGCTCAATGCGTTGATTTTTGTGGTTAATACTGAATATATAGAAGACAATTCACCCATGCAGAGGAGAATCGATTAGTTGTTGAAGTTGGAAGAAGACTGAAGTAAATCCCTGAATTCAAATTCTCAGAGGTGACTGAGCGTCAAAAGATATTTTGATCAGAGAACAACTGTAAATAATTTCAAAAGGGAGAGTTGGTACTACTTTGGAACAAGGCCAAGGAGAAACCATCCATGCATACAAAGTTCAAAGCACTCTGTATTGGACCATATGTCGTTGATAAAATCTTGGGTTTTAACTCCTATATGCTCCAATACATGAAGGGAAAAAAACTAATGTTTCCTGTCAATGAGAAACAATTGAAAGGTTTCTTCTCTTAATACTTTCTCATTCTCATTGTACATAATTTTAATTTTTCAATTTGTATATTCTTACTCTGACTCCATAGCCCAATGGGCAGAAGCACCTAGTCATGAAAGAATATGGATTCTTGACAACCAACAGGGGGTTATCATCCCACCGTTGGAGCCATTTGTTGAGATCAATTCCTGCTTCCGAAATTTCCCTCCCCTTCTCTATTTTCCTAACTTCTTTTGTCCATTTATTTTTCCTCTTCTATACTTACAAAAATCCCCCTTTTATTTTTTTCCTTCTACTCTCCCTTTCTAGTTCTTATACTTAGCCATTTTTCCAAGTTGAGGGTTCACAGGTTGGTGGACTCGCGGATCCTCATCTCCATCCACACTCTCACATCATGAGTCTGATCGACTACCAAATTATTCTATACTTATACATTTATGTAGTTGCGGGTTTCCAGGTTGGCGGGTTTCAAGTTTTCATATCCCATGTTCCGTGACATACATTTTGTACCGAAACAATATGCGATCTACATTTTGACCATTGGACTCCCTAAGCTCCTAAGTATCTCATCTCTTCTATATTAATTCTAATTGACCGTGTTGCAACACTTAGCCATTTCTGAACCTTTTGCAAAGGCGGGTTCGCGAGTTCCTAGGTTGGCGGGTTCACAAAAGTCCCAAAATGCTATTTTCTCTTGTCCCTCCCCACCACCTTTGCGCTTTTCCCAATACAAATTTGGTAAGGTTTAATGATAATAACTCATCATGTAGGTCCCGTAAATATTGTCATTAAAAGGCTAAGGGATCGAGGAGATTTCTTATTAAACCACATTAAAGCATGATTTGTGAAAGATTATATTATATATCTCAAGCGTTCATTTCAAATATTATCTGGATCAAAATAATGATCTCGTCAACTTATGGAAGAAGTATCTCGACAACATTTATGAGAAGATACTTTGAAATTTTTTGGACAAGAGGGCTAGAAATTTCAGGGGTATAGAGCGTACTCTTATAATTCATCCTCTTCTACTCAGAAGGAAGTAAATTGGACGACCAAAATTGCTCATGCAGGTTGTGTTCCTGAAGTTTTTGATTGCAAGGAACTAGTTTCCTGGTCCGTTGAGAAGTATATAACAATTCAACGGATGATTCAGCTCTAATACCATTATCCCATCTCTTTTTCTCCTTAAGTATTCTGTAAAATGTTGAAACTCTCAGAGCCACAACTCACCTTCAAAGGTGAAGACTGCAGGGACTTCTTGAAAAAACATGACAACGGCCTGAATATCTTACCTGAATTCTTCGAGAATCCCATGACCATCCCTGAAGATATTACCAGATTGTAGGTCAGCTTGTTCAAAAAACCCTTTCGGGAAATTGCTTGGTTATTTACCAGAGTTACGGGCCAAGAAAATACTATCAACATTTCCCTTATGATTCTTTACATCTTATATTTTACTGTCAATGAGTAAACCATTTTATTTTGGGGGAAGTTGATTTCCATTGAAATCTCTTCCCAATTGTCTCATTATAAAAAGGATAAGAAATTGTTTATGTCCTCTTATTTTGTTTTCGCGATAGCGCATTGTTTTCAATTTCCTAAATTGCCTATATACAAGAAGGTGAACTGTGAATTTGACCTTGTGACCTTTTGGTACCAATCACTATGGAGGCACAAAACTTCCCTACATTTTTATTAAGTTTTCAATGACTTTGTCTCGGTTCTTAAAGGATTATTGTTTGGAAAAGATTCCCCAAGAATATCCGCTCAGGCTAGTAAATTCTTGGATAAAAAGGGGACTCTGGAGCAAATGGAAAATTACAATATTATCAGGATTTTTGGTTCTAAGGAAAATCCCTCCTTTCTACCATGCCATATATTTGACATAATTTTGTTTATAGAAGATTGGGAAATTTCAAAAAGCATGATTTCTTTTGGCTCGAGGGCACATGCCTTCCTTGAATATCTACGGGACAACCTAAAAAATGAATAAGGATTCTACCTTGATGTCATGGTGCCCTTTGGTATTAAAGTTTCCAACATATCAGAGATAAAGAGAAGATAAAAGGACCTTCTCTCTCCAAGTCGGATCAAGTAGCTAAATGCCTTCTAGAAAGAGAAAATAAATAACTTGAACAACATCGTTCAGGCATTCATCCAAGCCATAAAAAGGAGAGAAGAGCTATTCAAAAGGCTCACGGAGGTGGACCTAGCCGAAAGCACTAATGAAGTCCAAGATCCCAAGTTGATCCTTAAATCGTTGTTCCTAACAAAACAATAGTTCGATGAGAAAGTTGATATTTTTAAAGGATTGTCAATTGAAAATTTCTAGGGCATAATTGAATATGATGAGAACACCATAGATAACTGGCTAGTGGATTACTCTGTAAAAAATCAGGATATTCAAGAAGTATTACATGGAATTTCCATTGATCTCTTAGAATTGGAGGGTGAGTTGTTCAATATTAAAATCTGGCATGAAATCAACGTGGAACCTATGAAAAGCTACATCGAAGAATGGTTCAGAAGGTTATCGATAAACTGACAAATGAAGGGCAAGAAGCAATTGAGACGGTTCTTGTAACCATTGATGAAAACAATAAAAGAACATCAACGAGAAAATGAAGAGAGGAGCGACCATCATAGTAATTTTATGTTGATCACATCCTTCTTTTCTTTATCAATTCCTTCATCTAGTTATTCCACCTCTTTCACTAGAAAGGTTTAACCGAAGACTACCAAATCCTTTTTCGTATTACCAAGTCTTGATGATCCTTCTACCGCCCATTGTCTTCCTTCTAAAATCTTATTTCTTGTATTTATTTTCTTTATGGTCTATGAGAGCCCCAATCCTAGTCTTTAAGAGAAACACGTTTACAATTTCAAGAATATGTAACATACTATATATTTTTGGAAATTTCAAGAGAACTACTTTGGGAACAATCTCGGTTGTGCTTTGTAACTCTGTTTTCAGAATATAAAGTATTTGAGGTTGATCTATCATCATCTTTATTTGAGCTTCCCATGTGTCCACTCTGTTAAATTTCTCTTATGCATGCAAATCATCTTCTTTTGTATTTTATGTGATCAGAAGTCTGTATCCCAAACTATGATGGATGTGAGGATTTTTTTTTTTTTTTCTTTAAATATGTTAAATATGTAATTCCTGGTCCTTTCTCAAGAACTTTCTTTAAAAATAAATAAAAAACATTTCCCTTTTATTTGTTTGCAATTTTTATGTTTATTTGATTACCACGACGGACTTCTGTCAAGTCCCACATTCCGAATATTTGAAAATCTCAAGAAAATATAAAGAGGAGTACCACCTCTATAAAAATGCAGGGGGATTTACATCCTCGTGAGGTTGTCGTTTCGTTCCTAACAGATTCAAGATTCAACAATAGTCTATGGGAAAAATTCTTGAATCTCTTAATTTATGTTGTTAATTTACTATTTTAACGGACTTTGTTTACAACAACTTGAGAATATTTGATTCTAAAGAACAATTTTTTAACTTGTGTTTGAAGTAGTTAAGAGTTTCCACACTTATATATGGAGGTGTTTCACCTCGTCTCATAGACAAAAAGATAGAGAAATATAGATATTAGAACTGTTCATAAATTCTATCTTAGTTTGCTTATCTAATAAATTGCAGTATTCTTGCCTTTAAATTCTTGTTCGTAAGTTTGTGAGTGAGGGTTAAGTTGTTAAAAACAAAATATCAAAATAGCATAAAAACTTCAGAATAAGTACTCAACACCTTGACAAAGAGAGAATTTCAGATAATAAGCCTCTTAGAGGGGGAAACCTCCTTATACACCACATAAATTTACAACTACCAGATGATTCCAAATGAAAAGGTCTCCATGGTATATATAGGAGACTAGGGGGTACAATTACAACTAATGTACCCAAGACGACATAAATAAAATAACAATACTAATGTAATATGCCCCAATTAAGGGGCAATGCACCATTATTTAAGGCTTAACATGTCCCTCCCCTTCAGACAATTTTTCTTTGCAATGCTTCTATATAAAAGACTCATCTTCCCAAGTGGAGTCTTCAGTAGGTTGTTTCTTCCACTTAATGAGATACTCTGAAATGGATCTATTCCTCAGCTAGTGAATTCTTGTGTGAGTGATATCCTCCGACTCCAATATGATTTTTCCTTCCTCATCAAGTTTTCGCAATATAGTTTGAATTGGGATCTTGTCACCTATAACCTTCTTTAAGCATGAAACATGGAAAATTGGGTGTACTCGCGAAGATGCAGGCAAATCCAATTTGTATGTCATATTTCCAATATTTTGCAACACTTTATAATGACCATACTATTTTGGTGATAGTTTATTATCCTTCTTAGCTTGCTTGATGGACATCTTTTTGTATGGTTGTAGACTTAAAAATACTCAATCCCCTACTTCAAAACGTATTTCACTACGATGTTGATCTGCTTGTTGTTTCGTGCAATTTTGTGCCATGGCCAGGTTGTCCTTTAAGAGTTGGAGAACTTGTTGTTGATGCTTGATGTGATCTTCCACTTCTTGAACCTTAGATTTTTATTTTAGAGAAGAAGTGATGGACGGTGGGTGATATCCATAGAGCGCCATAAATGGTGCCATTTTTGTTGAAATATGAAAATAAGTGTTATACCACCATTATGCCGAGGCTAACCAATTGAACCATTATGTTTGTTTATCAGAGACAAAGAAATGGAGGTAGCCTTCCAGACATTTGTTCACTATCTCAGTTTTTCCATTATATTGAGGATGATAAGATGAGTTATGAGCCAATTGAATACCCAAACAAGAAAATAATTATGTCCAAAAATGTCCAGTGAAGATGGGATCTCTGTCACTTACAATAAACTTTGGGCTTACATGTAGCTTTTGAAATCTCTCCATGAATGCAGTGACAACTATATTGGCTTTGAAAGGGTCAGAGAGTGCACAAAAGTGTGCGTAGTTGGTCATTCTATCAACAATCACCATGATGACACTCTTTCCTTTAGACTTCGGTAACCCTATGATCAAATCCATGGAAACCTCCTCCCAGTGTTGACTTGGGATGGCTAATGGTTGTAAAAGACTTGGGGTATTGATTTTTTCCACCTTGTTTTGTTGGCAAACCAAACATTCTGCCACAAACCTTTGAACATCAGTTTTAAGGCCATCCCAAAAAACTTCCTTCTTGACCCTGTGGTAGGTTTTCAAAAATCTTGAGTTCCCTCCTATCAGAGAGGTGTGCAATTCCAAGAGTACCTTTTGTTTGAGTTGGGAGTTCTTACATAAATATAA
>SNQJ01S0152391.1:0-12951 GCA_010110895.2 Picea sitchensis | reverse complement strand
TGTTTGAGTTGGGAGTTCTTACATAAATATAAGATATCTTTGTACCATAGTGAATCATTTTTCCATGTAAATGTATATGATGCATTAGAATCATGTTGCAACCTTTGAATGAGAGTCCACACTTTTTCATCATTCTTCCATTCATCCCTTGTTTCTATTATCCAATCGGGTTGGATGATCGAGATAACATAGAGAAAGGCCTCAACATTTTCATTCTTTCTTGAGAGTGCATATGCCATAATATTTTTCTTCCTTTTTTTGTAGATGATTTCAAAATCATAACCCAACATCTTGGTCACCCATTTTTGTTGTTATTCTGAAGATAGTCTTTGTTCCAAGAAGTAATTAATACTATCATGATCTGTTTTGACCTTGAAGTGCCTACCTATTAGGTAAGGGTTCCATTGCCTCAATGCATGTAGTATTTCCATCATTTCCTTCTCATAAATGGGTTTGTGTAAGTCCTTTCCCTTGAGTGGTCGACTTTCAAAAGCAAGATTCCTTCCTTCTTGCATTAGAACAACACCAATGGCATTTCCTGAGGCATCACATTCCACAATAAAGGTTTTTGTGAAGTATGGTGTGGTCAAGATAAAATGTTTTCACATCACCTATTTAAGTTGTTAAAAATCTTGAGTTTCCTTTGGATCCATGAAAATGAATTTTTGTTAGTTAATGTTGTTAAAAGTGTTTTTATTCTTCCATAGTTTTGAATAAACTTGCGGTATTAACTTGTCAAACCCAAAAATCCTCTAAGATTCTTCAATTTTTTGGGAATAGACTAGTCCATCATGGCCTTAATCTTGTTAGGGTCTACCTTGACACCTTCATGAGATACAATATGACCCAAATACTCTACCTCCTTCACCCTAAAGAAACATTTGGATGGTTTGGCATATAGTTGTTTCTCCTTTAGAAGTTGTAGCACCCTGCCAACATGTCGAACATGATCCTCCCAAGACTTTCTATAGATTAGTATATCATCAAAAAATACTAACACAAATTTTCAAAGGAAGGGCTTGAAAATGGAATCCATCAACCCTTGGAATGTGGAAGGTGCATTCGTAAGGCCAAAATGCATCACCAAAAATTCATAATGGCCTTCATGAGTCCGGAATGTTGTTTTGGGGATATCTTCTCCCTTCATTCTAATCTAATGATACCCTAAATGGAGATACAAATTTGTGAAGTAGATTGATCCATGTATTTCATCTAACAATTCATCAATGACACGAATGGGAAACTTATCTGTAATAGTGATCTTGTTGAGATCTCTATAATATGGACATATACACTATGAGCCCTCTTTCTTGAGTACCATTAGCATCGGTGCAGAGTAAGAACTTTGGCTAGGTCTAATAAAGCTATCCTCTAACATTTCTTCAACCATACACTCAATTTCACTCTACTAGGCATAAGGGTATCTGTAAGGCCTGATGTTAGGAGGAACACTATGAAGAATTAGGTGAATAGAATGATCATGATTAAGACTGGGTGGAATACCTCTCAAAATATATTCAAGTAATTTGTAATGCTTATTAATGATCCCTTGGAGATATAGAGGAATATATGGCTTAGATGTTTGAACATCTAATGAGAAAATTTGTATAATTACACTCTGATGCCCCTTTTTCAATAAATATTTCATGTCGTTAGAGATTATCACCTTACTGGGTTTCCCTGTGATACCCCTTAACTCAATTTTCTTTCCTTCCAATCAAAATTTCATGAAAAGTTCTTGAAAATTAAAATCCACTATTCCCAATGATTGTAACCACTGGACTCTTAGTACGACATCAACACCACCCATTTGTATAGAAATAATTGGAATATTCATTACATATTCCCCATAGTAAGATTGATCTTATGGAATTTTCCTAAGAAATTGATAGTTCCTCCATCTTCAATCATTAATTGAAACTATGGCACTAGATATATAAATAAATTGAAAGATTTGGATAATTTATAGTGAATGAAATTATGAGTACCACCAGAATCAATTAGGACTATTACCTTTTTCTTTTTGATATATCCTTCGATCTTGAGGGTTTGAGTAGTGATAATTCTAGCCAATATATTACATGATATGGTGGGAGTGAACTCTTCATAAGAAATCTCTTATATGAATTCATATTGAGATGGTTCTTGTTCTTGTTCTTATTCCTCTTCATAATCTATGTAGAATAATTTCTTCTCACCACACTTATGTCCCTTATTGTACTTGATGTCACAATTAAAGCATAAACCTTTTCTTTTCTTTCCTCCAATTGTTGAGGTGTGTCTTTTCTTTCCTCCAATTGTTGAGGTGTCAACCTTGTAGGTTGAGGTGTTTTAGAAGAAGGAACATTATTATCTAGATAGATGTTAGGAGTGGTCCTTCTAGTAGCCATGGCCATATTTTTACTTTCAACATTTCTCGCCACCCTGAACACATTCTCCAATGATTTGGGTTCCCAAAGGAGAACCTCATGTTGAATGTTATCCTTCAAATTTCCTATGAATACATCAATCAAGTGCTCATCTAGAATATTTGTTACCTTTATATTCAGACTTTGGAAGTTATCAATGTGCTCCGCAACTGAACCCTTTTGCTTGAGATTGATCAATTGGATGAAAAAGGTATTGCTCCGTGTATCCTCATAGTGTGCTATCATTTATTCCGTGAAAATGGTCCAAGCGACAAGTGATTTAAAAGAAAAAATCCATCGATACCACACACATTGATTGGGTTCTAAATATAAAGACATAATTCTTACCTTTTGTGTGTGTGACACATCATGTAGATCAAATAAATGCTCCATCTGGAGTATCCATGTGATTGGATCCTTGCCACCAATATTCATCATATCTATCTTAGGAAAGTGGTTGGTCTTCAACCCAAAGTTGGAGCTTCTCCATTCTTGATTCATCTTCCTTGTGTCTTCATCATGAATTTCATGGGATACATTTTCACTTTCAGGTGGCCTCTCTACTAGCAAATTTTTCAATCCTTCCATGATATCCCTTTTTAAACCATCCATATTACTATCCATTATTTCTTCCAACTTAGCTTCAGTTCAATCCATCATCCCTTGTAGTTCATCTTTTGTTACTTCCTTCTTTTGTAAATCATTTGTGTCCCTGCGCATTTCTTCACCTCCATCAAGAGTCCAAGTAAGACTGTTTGAAGGCTTATTTGGTGTAGAAGTTCCATTTTTTGGTTGCATGTTGGCCAAGTATCATTGCAAGGTGAGAATTCCTAATTGGATTAGGCAGAGGTCCTCATAGACAATGGAGTGTCAAGTGTTATATCTCTTGGTATACGTGCGGGGTCCAACAATAGTACTCGACCCAATATCTCAGGGAACTAACTAAGGAGGCTTGACCATGCCCTCACCCGTACTATATGACTACCAAGGTACTAGAGAGTGATCTCCCCGAGTGTTATTTTCGATGTACTATAACAACAAGATGACCAAAAGGTTTACTTGGTAAGTCTCAGGATTCTATGGGGTATTGATATAGACAAGGTACGTGGCAGCTCAAATCTATAGTAGTGTTGTCTAATGTGCAATTGTTCGAAAGGGGCCTTCCGATATACTCTAGGTACGTGGAAGAACCACACATTCCTTGGGTTGTAGCGTTGACAAGTAATGACAACTCCTACGTTTAGAGATGCTAGAATACATATGTACCTAAAACTCCCTAAGATTCTCTCAAATTTATGTGACACTCCTTTTATCCCACTTTATTATATCTTTTGAATCACCCCAATTGAATCCTATAGTTAAAATATATGCAAATTTCCAAAAAAAACGCACCTTTTAAACCTTGATTTGGAGGTGGTTCTACTAGACAATCTTTCTTCTATTGTATCTCCAAAATTTAGGCCCTTATAGGTCTAAAATTTTGTTATGTAGTTCTCTAATGCATCTTCTCTACAAAGTCATAGGTCTGATCAGAATTTTATGTGCCAAGTGGAAGTTATGGTAACTTCCCCACACCTTGTCGATTTTTTGTCCTTTGAGGAGATCGTACTTGTAAAGCATGCCAAGAGAACAATATCTTATACTTGATTCTTCAACTTGCACCAGAAATAATACAAACTTTCCACTATCCAATGCAATTGGTCTCACTTAATTTGGATACTTAGTGAGGAAGATATTATCATTTTACTTGGAACACCTGTTTGAGACTAGTTAATATGACTATCCATCTACCCTATCTTACACATGGTGTATCTACAAAATTAGGATGACCCAAAAGATGCAATTTTTATCAAAGATACCTTGATAATTTATATGAATATCCTCTAAGTTTCAAGGTATTAAATGTCATAGAAACAATTGTATAGATAAAATTCCATGATGACTAAATTCAGGATGATTCTAGAACCCGATCTTACATAGACTATATCACTGAACATATAAAGCCTCTTGAGTTGAAATTTTAACCCCAGGCACCTTGATCTATCTAATATCTCCAATGATTTCCTTCTTAAACGTCGTAGAAAACAAGTTGTAGTGAAAATTCCAAGGTGTCTCAGATGCAATAGTGAAACCCAAAGACCTTGAGCTGTGATACCAAATGTTAAGAACCAAATATCAAAATAGCATAAAAACCTCAGAATAAGTACTCAATGCCTTGAAAACGAGATAATTTAAGATAATAAGCCTCTTTGAGGGGACAACCTCCTTATACACCACATTAATTTATAAATACCAGATGATTCCAAATGAAAAGGTCTCCTTAGTATATAAAGGAGACTAATGGACCCAATTACAACTAATGGACCCAAGTAGACATAAATAAAATAAAAATACTAATGTAATATGCCTCAATTAAAAGTTAATGTCCCATTATTTAGGGCTTAACATAAGTGTTGAAACTAAAATTACGAGTGCATAACTCATGGGTTAAGGGGCCCCTTTGGAGAGGTGTGCATTCGATTACTTAATTTATGTTCATTAGGTTTGTTTTGTTTTTCAATGTTGTTACAGTTTAGCTAAATAATTTCCATATTGTTATAAATTTAAAGATTGCTTCATATTGTTGTTTAAATATTTTATTTAGTTTGTTACAAATTGTTATATGTATTTCATTTATAGTTGAAAATTGATTTCTACCTATTATTATTGCATATGTCTACAAGATTGTGGAACAAACAATTGGTTGTCATAATATGTTTAATTACTCATCATTGCCTTGGTTAAATTTGTTTATTCTTGTATCTTTAATCGATTTCTTTTCATTATAAGTAGAATTGGATTTTTGGTTAATGTATAAATAACCTATTAGAGTTTGATCTTAGGTACTTCTAAAATATTGCATATATTTTTCACATTAAATCGAAAGCATACTAAGCCCTGGTTGGCAATTACCATGTTTTTTTAATAAACTATATAGCATACTTATCACAATTAAATGACTACCTACCATGTTTTTTAATAAGATATATATAGCATACTTATCACTTTTGGTTCCATTACTAGAGATGTGTCAAAAGGGTTTAAGAAGTCCTATGAATTAAATAACACTCGATAAGGGGATCAACATTGTAGGAAAAGTTGACAATCCTCTTTGTATCATCCCATATAGATGCATAAGAAAAACTAGAAATAAAAGAGCATGAGAACATGGTGCAATAAGAACCCCTTGACCTACTAGCAATTATGCTGGTAGATCAAAAGAAGGAGAAAATTCCGAGGTAAAAAATCTCAAGGATCAAACAAAGAATTTCACTTTCGAGGTTACTTTAGAAGCTACTTCTGTAGTAAAACCATAGTTGATTTCTATTATTTAAGCAATCACTCAAGAAATAATTAGTGATCATCAATATTATAATATCCAAATAATAATATTTAGGTTACAAAATTCATGAAATATGAACAATCATGTAACATTATAATATCCAAATAATAATATCTAGGTTATAAAATTTATGGAATATGAACAATCAAGTTCCTTAACGATCATAAGGAGTCCAAAAGATTTATTAAAATAGGAATCCAATAGCTAACATTATTGTATTTATATCTGTATCATATTAATGAATACACATCCACACTTATCTTTATCTAGCCTTCTGTCATGGTATCAGAGCGCCTATAATTTTATTAGTCCTGGAATATGCCATGTAGTTGTCCATAACATAAACGCCTCCTGAAACGCATAGCTATTTTCTGCCTTGTTTAGAAACACTTGTCTCCCATTCTCGTGCAGAAACGCCCATCTGTTAACTATCATCCCTGCAAGTTTGTCAATAGCTCTCATTTCAGTGTCAGAAACACCTACCTCTTTGCATTCTCTAGTTGATTCCCATGCCAGTCAATATTTCCACTGCATGTCTCTCCCACTCAGAAATATTCCCTCTACACACGTTAGGTTTCATGGCATTCAGAGGTCTCATCATTCCCTTTCCGCCAAGTATTCGGATGAGCTCCTTCTCTTCCTCATCGAGTTCCTTGCCATTTCATCTCTTCCTCATCGAGTTCCTTGCCATTTCAGTTCAATTTCCTAGTCTCTGAGTAAACCCTATTCACTCTGTGTAAACCCTTCCTCCACAATCAGAGATCTGATGTCGTGACTTGTAGTGAGATCCACTCCCAATTTCTTTCATTAATAAATAGACAAGGTGAACATTCTCTGGTTTGTATACACGCATTCTCGAGATAATGCTTTCAGGTGTGTTATCGTTAGCAGTTGGAGTCGTTCCATGACTGTGTACGCCTTGAGGTGTCATCAACAATCCTTGCCTTGAAGTGCAGCTAAACCCGTAGGTCTAGTTCAGTACCCCACATGAAAACCCTAATCGCTCTGCCTCCATGTAGAAATGAACTATGAGAATTCTGGCCCAACCTACCAGATGCACGCTTAAAGATGGGTATCCTCATCAAATAGCCGCATAAGAAGTCACCATGGCTCCAGCTAAAAATCAGACGGAGCTACAACCATTTACGCACACTTAAAGATGAGTTTTTCCATATACGCGGGCCATGGAGCGAGCTGCCTATGGAGAACCTCTTTCCACCCACTTCCTTAATTTTTTTGCCTGCCAGTGATGCCACACGTCTCTTTCTCGGTGCGTACTTACTAAGAAGTTCGACGAGCCAGTTTTCAAGTTGAATATCGATATTATGTTTCCATTGCTAAGACTTGAACCAGAAATTGGAGGCTATGGTTTCGTGCACCTAATTTTCATTTTTATAAGAGAAACATCTTGTTTGTTGTTATGCCCAGCTGCAGCAGAGAGCCCAAGAGTCAAATATTGTAGTTTGTTGGGATTGATATTGAAGATTTTATCTGGTCTAACTGAGGCATCTTATGAAATTCTTTGCGATGGAACGTTGGCCAACGAATTAGGGTTTTGGCATCTGTTTCTATGAAGTGGTCTACTATCTGATGACTATCTATGATGCCATTCGCTCAGATCATTAGCTCCACTACTCGACTCAACTTTGGAGAAGTAAATCAAAGTCCATTTTAGAGGAGAAGTTGTTTGCACTACTCTTCTTTTCCACAATGAGCAGATCGATGAACTATGTTAGCATCCATAACTTTCAGTATTGCATGTTGTGATTATCGATCCAATCGGTTACTATTGCAAATGGACGAGAATGTGAAGCACCTGCAACAAGGTATTTGAGGTCGAGGATCTGAGATTGATTCTCCTCAGCTCTTATTATTGATCAGATTTCCTTGGCACTCTATAACAAGATATTCCTTTGCTCATCCAGATCCATTCGAAGCGTCAAAACTGTGGAGGAGGTTGTTCATGGTATCATGGAGGACTTCACGGTGGTTTAACTCAGAAAGATCTTGTGAGTTCCACACAGTGAGAATGAATATCATTACCATGGAATTCTTTGTTATGTCTTGGTGAATAGGAGATAGTTATTTTTCTCCTTGTTTACTATGCGTCGCTTTACCACCTTTTAGCCTCTTCTAATTGTTCCTTTTAGGATAGATTCAAAGCATTGACGACACATTCTCCACAATCAAGCTATATTTGTAAGTTTAGTTGTGCTTTCCGAAACTAAGATTGGATTGAGTCATTATAAATGGGTGCATTTTCGATAGCAACCCACACCATCCATTTGTTTCTTGCATTTTTTTTAGTCTAATTGTAAGGTCAGGGTGGATTTGAAAGAAATCTTGTGAGGTCTCAGCTATGGTTAGATTTGAGGAATTGTTATAGTTATTAAACATTCTCAGCTATGGCTAGAATTGAGGAATTGTTATAGTTATTAAACACTCTATTCCTTTTTTTTTTTTTTTTGGACAATATAGTCACTTCCAAAACCACTTAGCTTGTAACTTGCATGCAAGTTTCGCAAGAGAAAGCAACATTACTTCAAATTTAGAATCGAATTCTTCATGACTCACTTGAGCTAAAGAATCTTCACCAACATTACAAACTGGTCCTTGTTCAAAACCCTATTTTCGAAGATGATGAATATGATTCAGACCAATAGCCAATGCAAGAGAAACTCATATCCAGATTCAAGAGAAGCTCATCTTCCTCTTTCCAAGTGGATCATCAAACCTTGGGAAGAAATTAGAAATAACAAGCATAGAACAGGTATCCTATATGAAAAGGATGTGACCTTTCATAATCTGGATTACACCAAACCAATCCAGTTTTAGAGTGTTGGACTCCTTCAAGAAATTTTAGATTCACTTGCTCCACTTCAAGAGAAGATTTTGATATTCCCACATTGTGAGCAACTTGGCCACATGGAATATTAGTGCTTCGATCTTCATCCTCGCTATCATTGTGGACAACACAATCATCCTTCAGATAAGTGTTTCAATTGAAAGACAACTACAAGAGTAAAAAACCACTATGGGTGGATGACTTCTTGAATATGACCATCAATAGTCAAGAAGATATGTCAGTCATACTGACGAATTCACTCTTGAGTATTAACACCTTCTCACCTTGTCCTTGATAATATGGGAACAACATTAGCAAAGGCTTCTAATTTCGAGGTCTTATCAATCGAGAAGTAACAAGCCAGTGTGAGCCTCATTGGTTTGTGTTTTTCCTTAAACCACCACATAGTAGAATACCTATAGCTTTTGCTAGACAACAATTTGTAGTTTTCCTTAAACCTCTACTTAGTAGTGGTCTTCCTTAAACCACCATCACCATCTATTAGAAGACATCAACTTATGTTATCCTTTTGGTTTGTGGTCATCCCAAAACCACCAAATTAGAGAACATTCATCCATCAATGACTACACACTTCCATACTTCAGCCACCCACTTTCAGATATTATCTCTCACCTTGGACTCATACACACACCTTCATATTAAAGGGGGGGGGGTTGTTAACCAAACATTGGTCATCTATATTTTCCCACCCCTCGAATAATAATAATAATAATAAAATATTAAAAGAAGAATTTTTTTGAAAGATGAGTGTAGTCCTTAGTCTTAGTTTCATCACACGTTTTTTGGATTCAAAATTTGAGTTTGTATGCTCAAGATATCGAGGTTTGCATTTAAAAAGAAAATGGGGCTTCTTCTGGCATTCACAAACAGATAAATAGGAAACTACAAACATGCATCTCATATATAAATCATGGGTTAGATGTTAGAATAAGGAATAAATCAAATACAAACATTTGACACATCATATTTCACGACAGAAAAAGTATTCATTTTATTGATATCACAATGTTTACGTACAACAAGGTCGATGACTACTCCATGAACCTGGTCTGGGCTCCCTTTCACCAAGATCAAATAGCGCTTCCATGTATCTTTCTCCTCTCAACCTCTCTCTAGGGAAATGGAATAGGCTTATGATGGAGGAAAAAGGAAAAAATGGGAAATTATGATGCAAATCTCACAAGGTGGCTGCAATTCCTTGGGGCAAGGAGGGAATGTGAAACGGGCATAGTTTCAATGTTCTTATGCTTGGTCTAGGAATGAGACCCCAACACCTCCTTTTATATGACAAAAGGATGGTTATTTGGTTGGGTGATGGGCTATAGGCGGTGGATTAGTTGGGAAACTACCCAATAGCACGTAATCTCAACGGATTCCTTGCAATTTTTTAATTTTTGCAAATTTTTAGAGTATATGCACGCTATAGTGGTGCACCTAGCATACATATGCAGACTATAGTGGTGCAAAAAGCGTACATACGTAGGCAATAATGGTGCAGGGTACATCTTCAAAAATGGTGTTTTTAAGAAGAGAAACTCAGTGATGGCTTGGAAAAAATGCCAAGTAAGAGGGCCTGATGCCAGGTATGCATATGTAAAGAAATTTAGGGTTTGGTGTCAAAGAACCAGAATCCCGACTAGAGCTAGGGGATTCACATCACATGGATAAAGGTGGAATGGAAATATACCATCACAGAATTCCATAGATACATCACAGGTGAGGGTTGATTTTCGATTGTGCATTGTTACCACCTTTGATCTATCATGCACCTAAGTGGGGATAAAGAATTAAATCTTCCTTTTTATTTACTCAAGAGTTTAACTAAGATGTCTAGAAGGGTTCAAAGCCACCCTGATTCTGCCCAAAAAATCTTGTATCATGAGGGTTTGATTAAAATTCTAGTGCTCTTCACTTTGGGAAAAATTGAGATGCCATAGGACTACTTTTCACAATCTGTGGATTTACAAGAAAAAGAATAGAAGCCTAATCCATAGACCGAGGGTGAAAAATATGAAGAAAAGTGAGAAGGGAGGGTTTTCGATGAACATGGTAGCTCATCAAAGGCTTCCTAACAAACAACAAACAAGAAAAAGGCCTCCAAAACAAAGGGTACCCCATCCAAAACAAACAAGTCAACCACCCCAGTGAAGGAGGAAACCCCTCGAGTGTAGTTGAGATCCTTCATTGAAAAACGAAGAGGAAATAAAGGTAGAAGAGTTTCTAGCAAGAAACAACATGCAAATGATACCCCATGGGGCCCATTGTCACCTAGCCATTCTGAAGATGAACAGGTGAATCCCACCATGCAATAGGGTAAAGTTCCCAAAACACAAATGAGGGGGGAAATGAGATCTAAGAAACAAAGTCCTAAAAATGTTAAGGAATAGTTTATTCCCATGGAAACCTTACTTAAGGAGTCCCCTGAAGCTAAGTAAAATAGAAAAAAAAGAAAGGGAATCAAGGCCTTACAATGCCTAGTAATCCCAACATGAAAACTAGATTTACTAATGAGTTAAGACTAAATTCGAAGGAACTTTTTAACCCATCATTGAAATACTACCAACCAATTGTAATTGAAGATGAAGACAACTCTGGATTTTCCAACATGGAAGAAATGGCAATCCATACACTGAAGAAAATGACAAGAAATAAAGGAAAGTTGAAATTCAATAAGGGAGAAAGTTGCAAGTTGCAACTGCCAAAACAGAATACCTTGCAGATTCAGGTTTACAACAAGATGTAGGGGGATTTGTCCCAGGTATCAAGCATGACTCTGATGGAATTTCCCCAAATGAAGGGTTACCCTCCAAGCAAATTTCTGATGACACCAAGCCATAAATCAAGGCCAACATATCATAAATGCAGGGGTCTATGAAGGAAGCACATGGAAAAAGGTCTAAAGTGATGCATAGGAATGAAATGAGGTTCAAAAAAAGAAAAATGCTAGTTGATCACAATAAATCTACCATGGATGATGAGCAGGGGTTAAAAGAGAGAGGTAAGAAGAAGGTTTTAATTAAACCAAAGGTGTAGGCCGATGAAGGTATACATGAGATCCACCAGGTGAAAGCATTAAAACAACAAATTCAGACTTTGCAACAACAAAATCAAGAGTTGGAAAAGAAGCATTCTAAGATGCAAAATAAGTATTGAAAACTACAAAGAAATCATCAGGAAACTTGCTTCTTCTTGAAAGAGATAATCTGAAGAAGACTATTTTTGTTAAGGTAGGAGGGGCTGAGGATAATTCAAACTAATCAAGATATCTCCAAGTTAGTCTCTAACTAGAATGCACATGGGTACCCATGCACGGTTCTAGTCATTTCCATATGTCATAGTTTTTTGTTAAGGATTATTTTACTCTAGCACAAACAACAATTATATTTTGCACTTGTATAAGTCTAGTTGTTCTAGGTTCAAGACATTAATGTCAAAGAATAATAAGTGGTCATTTTTGTATGATATGAACCACATTTTTGTTAAGATTAAGTTAAATTATGTCATGACTATGTTCCCAATTGAATACACTCGAGTCAAAGACTTGTTTTCAGGTGGTTATGCAGAGTTAAACTTTAGTTTTCAAAATGGTCGAAACCCTTTGCAAAAATGATAAATAAATAGATTTTGTATTGTTTGAGGGTTCAATTCCTAGTAAAAAATTCAAGCAACATAATTGGTTGGACCTAAAACTCGTGATTTTAAAGCTCTCTACCTAGTGAATATATATATATATATATATATATATATATATATATATATATTGATGACAATTTGTGTTTCCTTTCTCAAGTCTTTATGTGTTTTAATCTTATCTTGGATGCAGATTTGGAATGTGTGCAATGTACATTTCCTTCTTTCTTTCAACTATTGTTTTAATTCATCTTCCTTGTAATGACCATTTTCTTATTACTATGAATAATTTCATAAATAAACCTAAACGTTGGCTAAATTATAATTAATTATTATATAACCTTAATTGATTATAAGTTATTAATTAATTATTTTGATTATACTTAGCTAAAGTATGATTAACTCCTTGATTAAGGGTTAATGAAGGAGTAATTATTAAATGAGACATTAAATGATTAAGTATTAGACTAATGGTTAGTGATTAATTAATTATTAAATAAAGTAATTGATTAATTATGTAATCAACCAATGGGGGAAAATAAAATAAAAACATAAATAAGGTTAAAGGGGTTACGTATCCCATGAGGGATAACGTAACCCATACGTTAAAGGGAATATTTAATAGAGGATAAGACCATTAATAAAGAACTAAATGAAGAGATAAG
>SNQJ01S0152390.1:0-22925 GCA_010110895.2 Picea sitchensis | reverse complement strand
GCCCTCTAGTGTTAAATAGCTTCGATATGTTCTCTTGTTCTGAAATCAAGTGTGCAATCCTTTTGGTCATGAAATATTTTAACACTTGTTTCTTCTATTCCAAAACTTCTTCTTCTTCCTTTTGTCTTGCTTGATCTCTATCAATCCAAGGTTTTTCTGGTAACATGGTAAACGGGGCGTTGTCTTCAATAAATTTAATAATATCAAAATCTTCTTCTATCGAAGTTCCATTAATGTTCATAGGTATGTGAGTGAGCTTCCCACATAGGTTTATCAACTTTCCTCTGAATAGTCTTATTTATCCTAATGAAGGTATCATAACAGGCTTCCCTATAGCTTCCCAAGTTCTTTTTTTCATGATATTCACCTATGTTTCTTCATCCAAAACACAGTCAATGTCGAAGTCTCCTATTCTTACTTCAATGCATTCTTTTTCCTTGAAGATATCTGATAGTCTGACATGTTGATGGTCATTCAAGGTTTCATTTATTTTCAACATTACTTTCTCTAATTCTTTATGGGGTTCTGCCATTTTTGGATCTACCTTAGGGTTTTCTTTATTCAGATTCATTTCTTCTAGCTTAGAAATCATTCTAGGGAAATCCAACACTTCATGGTCCATAGCTTTACAACAAAGACAACCAGGTATTTTCCCAGGGAATTCCTTAGCAAGATGTCCCGGTCTTCTACAAATATAACATAGGGTTAATCTTCTCTTTCTTTTAAATGATCCCCAGCCTTTTCGGTACTACGCACTAGGATCATGGTAGCTAACCTGCAAAAAATTATTTCTAGGATATTGCATCCATTTGTAAGTCCAAACATTCTTTCTATGCATAGGTATAACATATCTTTCACTATTATTATCATATCTACTCATATAAATCCTTCTTTCATCTATTAGTGCCCTAGTTTTCAAGCTAGGACAGATCCTATTAAACATACCTAGATCCATACTTTAGAAACAAAAATTTCCACTTATCTTACTTCTACAGAGCACAAAGCTTCCAGATCTAAAACTTTTCACTATTCTTACCTTTATCAGAGCACAGAGCTTGTAGATCTTATCTCTTTTAATTAAAAATTTTCACTTTTACCTTTCTTAGAGCACAAAGCTTTCATATCTTTCTTTTCTCCTTGAGATCCGACTTCTTTATTTTAGCACATGGGCTTTATAAATAAAGTAGAGTAATTCACACTAGAGAGACAGATCTATGCACAAATATTTCACAACTTCTGGATGAATCTTTGCACATAGCTTCTTCTTTCTCAGTTCCAAGTGATCACAGCCTCAGGTCCCGACAACGAAACCATTTGTTGGCACAGGGGCAGACCCAGGGTTCAATGCTACAACATCGCACCAAAAAAACCCTAACTACCGGCCCTTTCGGAAACACCTGAGAAGCAGATGAATTCTCACTTGAGGTAGAGGTAGAGGTGGTTGTAGGACTCAAGTGTCTGCAACCTTAGCTGGGACATAGATCTATGATTATAATACTTAACATAACACTTAGCATCAATAGTTCATCAATATTCAACCAACAACTACTACGTAGATAGAACAGAGCATCGCATCATTCACACTGATCTAATATAATTAAGAACTTAGCACAAACTAATGGATTAGATCTAGAAGAAGCAAGCACTAAGCACATTCATAGAATTCATATCTAACATTCATAGCACAAAGCATAAGCAAATCTATATATCTATCTATATCAAAGCACTTAGCTAGAGAGTCATAAACACAGTAAGACAAGCACCAAGCATAAAAAAATAGTATTTACGTGGTTCACCCCCACCCTAGGGCTACGTCCACCAATTATTATTCTTTATTTTTTTCAGTCAATCGGTTACAAGCACAGAGCCTCAAAACCCTTACTCCGCACAGGACACAAGATTTGCGCAACTCACTAGATCCTTCTTCCTGGCATTCCAGCACTAAGCCTTCCACAACCTTGCGAGAATGACTTGCACTTAACTTTGTAAGTTTCAAATAGTATACACAAAGCCTTACAATTCTTGATCACATAGATCCATCTCTTGGCACTTATCCTACTTGCATACTAACATCACATAGATGCCACTCTTCTCCCCTTTATTTGCATTGCCTATACATCTATTTATACATACAAAATAGGCCTAAACATGGGTAAACCCATGGTCTGACATCCCAATCCCATTACATAATCCCATAAACCCAAAAAGGAGCCAAAAAGGGGCTGAGATCCCCTGATCTCCACTTCATCTCGTGCTCCTCCTTCGACAGGTTGTCGAAGTCCAAAACAAGTCAACATGACCAAGAATCTTGCAAAGCTTGGTTAAGGGACAACAACCATCAACCTCAAGAAATGTTGAAAATCAAGGAGTTGGTGGAGGAATTCTCTATGGGGTTCTCCCTAATGTTATAAATTATCCAACTACTACTCAGGAGATGAGATAGAGAATAAAAATTGCACAGATGAATAGAACTATCATAAAGATGAAAAATGAATTAACAAGGTTGAAAAGGGGTGAACATTTTGTCCCCACAAATCAAAATGTAAGAGTTACAACACAAGATCAAAGATTAATAAATGACACAATTGAAGAGCATAGACCCAAAGGACCAAGAGTGCCAAATCCCAATGCTATGTTATTGGAAGAGATGGTTGAAGAATAATTTTTTTACAATAATATCCAAGAGCCATATATCACCCAAGAAAATATCTTAGAGTCATTACAGACAGATGAAGGAACATCATCCTTCTATATTTTTGATGAATAGGAAGATATATATATTGAACAATAAAATGTATTCCATATAAGAGATCAAGTGAGTAAATTCAAAACAAAAGAGGTGCTTGAAAAAGAAAAGACTAAAGAAAACATTGTAGAATTAGAAAAGCAGCAAGCAATTGTTAGCCAGTCAAAAAATCCACAACATATGATATCTAATGTGACCGATGATTTATTCAAAATCATAATTCCATTGCCTTTCATGGAGGTGGTAAAGATACCACAATAGAGGGAAAATATTTTAAATATACTTGACGATTCGAACCCAAGAATAGAAGTTATTGTTATGAATTCCAAGCAACAACAAAATGCCTCATCAGTCAGAAAAAGAGGTAATGTCCCTCCATTTATATAACCATATAAAATCATGATGTGGTATTTCATAATTGTTTGAATGATAATGGATAAAACGACAACATTATGCATCTAGAAGTTATGGAGGCACTAGAAATGGGACGTACCAAGTATTATGAAGTTGGGTAAATCATATGTGCAATTGACTCAAGAAAAGTCCTAGATTGTGGTGAGATAAAAGACTTATGTGCATGGATAAGTGAAAATCCACATATCACCATAGTTTCTACTATCATTGTTGTATATTTACCTCATGCATATGGTATTTTTTTAGGGAGAGACTGGAGTTTTAATGTCCCCATTACCAGCAAATCGAAAAAAAATCTCTTATACTATTTAATTTCTCTACATATGATCATAAATGAATTCCTAACAACATATAATGCCAGATATAATTATAATAGAGAAACCAAAATAGATTTAACTCAATTATGACATAGTCACAATAGAAATAAATACATTGCACACATTGAACAACATGTAAATATAATTACAACAAACATAGAAAAATAATACTCATTAGAAGAACACATACATGTTGTTGTAAAAACACCAACTGGGTGTAGACCTTCCACGTTCCTCCCAACCTTAGAATGAACTTCTCATAACTCTCAGCAATGGGTCATCCCCAAGATGGGGCTAAAACTCCACCAGGAAAAAGGAATCATAAGTTAGGCTAAGGTATGTAAATAACCAAAATATCCATACTAAGGTGCCAACTATGGAATACATCCCACAGTTCCTCATTACCCACATACCTATCCCACCCTAGGAAGTGTTCCCCTTCTCTTCTCAATATTCCTTCATTTTCCCCACTTCCCTTCCAGGGCTTCAACAACAGGACAAACAAGAAGTCTCAAATCCCTGTAGTTGTAGGTTAGAACCTTAGGAAACCATTCCAAACAATTCTCTCATCTGGAGAGAATGCTCACGAGCCTGAAAACCCTCTTCTTCAATAGCACATGAGACTAACAACCCACTTATTTAGTATCACACAGGCCTGACAACTAGCCTCTTCATCCCAATTTTACCCAGAAACCATTTCCAAGCTTCCCAAGTGCTAGTATGGATAATGGTTGTTGAGTGTGTATAGAGGATAGGGGAGAGTGATGGAATAATGGGTGAATAGTATGAAAATGTACTAAAATTACACTTTAAGTATGCATGTCCACAAATTTACACTTGTCATGTTGGGAACTACATTGTCCCCACCTTGTCCCCACTTGGGTGACATGTTTCCCCATCCTTAAAACTTAGGATATATATTTATATCCATAACTTTGGATTTTAGGAATATTAATATAATATTCCATTGGGCTTAATCTCCCTTAGCTTAGCCCTTTTTCTTAGACTCTTAGACCCCCTTTCCCTTTCTAGTGGATTTTATCCCCCCATACTCATTTTTTCTGGTTGGTCTGCATCAATGATGTGTTTTCATTAATAGTATGAATGGTTACATGTTACAATAATAGGCTCATTGGAATTTTAGCATCTAGGCTCTTCGTCCTAATAATCACATAGGAGTTATGGCTTATAATATCTTGGATCAAAATCCTATAAAATAATACGTACAATTATAACTAGGGATCAACCTGGGGGTATTACAATGGTTCTATGATTGGAGGATATATCACAAAAGATGGGAATTGTATGATTCTGTCCAACAAGGATGAAATGATGGTCAAATTCCCCTAGGAAACCAAGAATATAAAGTCATTCAAAAAGAAAGAAAATGAAGTTTTGGACAATTACATCGATGATGGAATAGGAAATTATGATGTTCTCAGTCCAAATAAATTCAATTTTGTAAATAAAGAGGAAAAATATGTTTTTCATGGTTTTTGGAAGATGTCATTTGACAGAGCTTGTTCAAAATCGGGAAGAGGAGTAGTTATTTGTTTTAAATGTACTTAGTCCACTATATATCTGCATGAGATCATACTAGAGTTTACTTGTACTAACAATGAAGCAGAGTATGAAGGACTGATACAAGGAATTATTCTTGCGCTCCAAATGAAAGTAGAAATTTTGGTAGTAACTGGAGGCTCGAAGTCGGTCATAAATCACATCAGGAAAAGATACAGAATCAAGAAAGAGAAGATGAAATATTATGCAAAAAGAGTATGTGAACTCATGCACTCCTTAAATTCATTCAACATCTCTTTCATTCCTCAAGATAAAAATCATAGACATGACTTGGTGGTGGTTACTGCATCTCTCTTCAACCCAGATGATTCCCAAGATCAAGGAATATTTTCTGTTAAAATAATTTCTAGGCCTTCAGTACCATACAATCAAGATTTTTTGCACAATTTTGAAAATGATGAACACGTTGTTTATTTTGTTGCTAACTCAAATGACTCTCCCAAAGGCCTTGATGACTATATTGTTGTATTCCTTTCAAAATATCGTGTCAGTTTAGAATCCCTTTTCACAAGCGATGATCAAACAAAGATCTCATATTTGAGAGAAAAAGTATCTATCACCCAAGTAAGTATATATCAAAAATGTTACATTTTCATCCACCTTTCCCTTCACTATTCCTTACATTTCATCGTCACATTAACCTTCCATCATACCATTTCCATAAATACATTTGGGTTTCACATTATTATTTTCCACTTTATTCATTTTAGTATTATAAGCGAATTTGTGATTAAATATTAGAAAATTAACATATTTTCATTATATATCAAGGTTGGATGAGTTTGATGATGTGTACAAGCATATTTGAAGATTTCAACAAATTCAAAATTCACCACCTATCCTCAAATTCGAATTCCATATTCAAACTTTGAAGATTTGAAAGAGATTTGAAGTTAAGCTCAATGAGAAGATCATGGAAGATTTGGTTGGCATATCTTATCTAAGATATGTGAGAGATGTGTGGAGGATTTGAAGGGATCATATCTTGTAATAATGAGAAAGTAGTTGAGAGTGGTTGAGAGAATAGTGGATTTGTAATTATGAAACTCTTATCTTATCTTCAAGACTTTCATGTATATAAGAGAGTGGTCTCTCTTCATGAAGGGAGTCATATAATTCATAATTTAGTCTTGTAATTAGGAGAAGGGGATTCTTATCTTTGATTCTTTCATTGTTATTCTTCCATGCTTTGTCATTTGATTCTTGTAATATAATTTGAGATTGATTTATTGTGTCAGCTCACATATGTCTTTTGTCATTCAACTCTTCACATGTTGTATTGCTTTCCTAGATTAATTTCCTGCTTTCCTATTTAGTCTTTCAATTGCTTTCCTAGTTAGTCTTTCAATGCTTTCCTAGATTAATTTCATTTCAACAATTTACATTAGATTACCTCTACTTCAGTCCTGCATATATAGTGTGTGTGCTTTGTAATCCTACGAACCTCGAATTGACAAAGTAAATAGTTGGGCAAGTATTACAATGAAATTAAACGACAATATTTCCTCCTAACATTTTGGCGTCGTTGTTTGGGAAGCACGATGGATTGAAGTTTAGCTTGAATTTTCATGCAAGTATGATTAGTAATGCTCCTAACTCTGAGGTGACATATGGGTAAGGGCATGTAGGGAGTGTTCCAATTCCTGCAAGCGTAAGTGTAGATTGAAATTCCTACAAGTTTGTCTGCATGTGTTGGTAAGGGGTCATAGAAGCTACTTGAGTGGAGACTCCTCATGTTCTCCCTGCCAACGTATTCTTAAATATAAGGTAATGATGCAGGAGCATCTCAAGCGAGCCAGCACGGAGATAAAAGACAGCTGGAAAAGAGCCCAACACAAATTTTGAAAATGTCTTAAAACATTAATGAAGACATCAAGTGGAGGCACACTTGTAAAATGCAAATGGACCTTGAGAGATCCACTCTCGTCCTTAGTAGGTAGAAGGCATTTATGATAGTTAATGTAAGTAGATAGAATTTAACACATAGATTTGATAGTTTAGAATGAAAGAGGGAAACAGGATATAGACACCCTCATTGTGTATTGTAACATAGAATGAGACTATTCCAATAGAGAGAATAGAGCATAGAAGAGAAGAAGCAAAGAGATGTGTAGATGAATTCCATGTACAAGAGTTCTGGATTAATACAAAAAGGCTTTGATTCAAACTCATGGTGTTCAAATATTCTCTGTGTATGCATTTTTGAATGTTATGCTCATGAATACTTTACTCTTTCTATCATGCAATTGCTTTTATGCTATGTATGAATTATTTCTTGTTGAATGTTTGAAATCTGAGAGGAAGAGTAAGAAATAAGTTTCAATTGTTTCTCTGTCTGAGTGAGAAAAATTCCTGCAAGGAGTGCGTCGACAAAAGTCAAAGTTCACCTCTGAAAGCTCAGGAGAGATAACAATTGTTCTCATTTTCACAGGAGTGAAGCTAGGCACCGGAGCCGTGAAAGGTGTGTGCAGGCTGAGTAGAGCTTCAGGTCTTGTAACCTGAATGAAGTATTAAGAGACTGTTGTTGCAGGGAGTGCGCAGAGTCGAAGGATTTCAATTCCTTGGAGTAATTAAGAAATTTTCCGCAAGGAGTGCATGCAAGAGTCTTCTTCAAGACTCAGAGTTGGAGAAAGCTCAGAAGGAATAGAGTCTCCACAGTCATCGAAGGAAGCACAAGAATTTTTTGCATTGGAACAGTGAGAAGGCATTGAAATTTTGTGTCACAGGCAGTTGAGTACCATGGGAAAACCACTTGGTAAAAAGTTGCATAAGTCCTTGTGAAGGAAAGAGACGGACAGTCGGAATTCTCTGTGGACAATTTGCGAAGTCCTGTGAGCCATCAGATCTCATGGAGGAGCAGGGGAGTTACGACGAGTGCTTTCGAGGGGTTCAAGCTCAGGAGAAGTAAAGCCGTAGATTCAAGCCAACAAGAGTTGTTGGATTTAACCGTGGATTTCTATTTCGGGGTTTCGTGAGTGGAAGTCCCAAAATATTTGCATCAGGACTCACAAAATAACGAAGCGCGAAGTCCCGAGGGTGAAAGGATTGTGTGGGCCACTGAATCAGCAAGGCGGACAGGTGGCGCACTCTCGACAAGGAAGTCAATTTCGTTGACCATTTCAGGGTTTTGTAGGGTGAAGTCCCGAAATCTTCGCATCAGGATTCACAAAATCGCAAAGTCTGAAATCCCGATGGAACGAAGGGCTATTGAAAGGTCAACCTTGCTAGTTCATAGGAGTTTCGGGAGTCAAGGGAACGATTTGCTTGACATCACAACTCCCAAAATCACGATAAGGAGAAAGGCGATATATAGAGAGAAAAGGCCAAGCATCATAACTTCAGGTTTCGGGGGTCTAAGAGACAAGATGCTTGACCACAGGATTCACGGAATCACGAAGTCCAATCTCCTGAAGCGCGAAGGGATATTCCACGAGGTTTTGTTGTGGGTGAAAATTTCCCAAAAGGGAAATAAGAGAGCCATTGTCGGGAGCTCTTCGGTCCAGGGGAAGAGAAAATATCCTGTGTACGTGGACTTCTAACCTACGGGTTGGGAGAGCTACGTCATCATTTGGTATCAGAGCACATAAAGGTTTCTTTGCTTTATGTAGCAGGGAAAAGGAGAATTCACCATGCCGTAGAGGAGAAGGGACAGGAAAACACCCGATCTGCCAGAGGATAGGGAAATGCCGAGAAGAAGGGGTAGGAAGATGCCTGATCCAGCCATGGAGAGAGAGATGAGTGACCTACACGCTAGACTTGAAGACATGGAGACAACACAGAGGCGTATAGTCAGTGCTGGGGATCTTAGTGATTTTGAAATTGACAATGAAGCTGAACATGAAGGGGAAGAAGTTGCAGCTGAAGCTTCAGAAAACGAACGTCTGATTAGGTATATTCCAAGAATGGGTGCAAGAGAGAAAATGGACATTCTAGTTTATGAGGGAAATCTGGATGTAGAGGATCTTTTAGACTGGATTAGAGCTCTGAACACATATTTTGACTATGAAGATGTCGAAGAGGACAAGAAGGTCAGACATGCTATCACCAGATTAAAGGGACATGCAACATTGTGGTCAGATGAACTACAAGCTGATAGATGTTGCAAAGGCAAGTAGAAGATCAAGAGTTGGGATAGGATGATCGTGAAGATGAAGGTGAAATTCATCCCTAGAGATTACTAGATTACTCTTTTTAGAAGAATGAAAAACTTGAGACAAAAGCTGATGACAGTGAAAGAATACACTGAAGAATTCTACAGGCTGAACATCAGGGCAGGTCGTTGGGAAAGCGATGATGAAAAATTTTTCAGGTACATGAATGGCCTGAGATACGACATTCAGGATGAGATGGGCATGATAACCATCCGAACGGTGGAAGATGCTTATGAAATGGCTCTAAAGGCGGAAGAGAAGCTGAGCCGAAAGTAGGGTCAAAGAGGCCAAGGCAGAAGTCAACCCAAAGGCAAATCAGTTGCCTAGGATAAAAATCAGAAACCCCAAGAGGACTGGAAGAAACCTCAGACTCGAATTGAGAGAGGTGGAAGCTCACAGCGAGGGAAGTATACCGAACAAAGAGGAGATTATGTTGATAATAATATTTTTCCTCATATCAGAGGTAGAGGAAGAGGAAGAGGTGGAGTGATAACATGCTTCACATGTGAAAAGGATGGGCACAAGTCTTATGAGTGTCCATACAAAAATAAAGAGGAAGGAGGTGAGACTCACATCACCGAAGCACAGAGCCAGAATGTTGAGGCAGAAGATGCTGAAGGCAAAAGATCATTGATGATGCGAAAATATCTTTTGACACCAGAGAAAGAAGTGGAGAGTTCAGTCCAAAGAAACAAACTTTTTTAGAATGCTTGCAAGACCAAGGACAGGGTATGCAAGGTCATTGTGGACAGTGGTAGCATAGATAATCTCATTTCTACAAAGATGGTAGAAAAGCTGGAGCTGGAGACGATTGAACATCCAAGCCCATACAGAGTTTTATGTCTACAAAAAGGACATCAGGTAACTGTCACTAAACAATGTTTAGTTGAATTTAAGATAGGAGGATATAATGATAAGATACTTTGTGATGTCATTCCCATGGATGTTTGTCATCTATTGCTGGGTAGACCATGGAAATATGACAGGAATGTGATTCATGATGGGAGAATGAACACATACATCCTAGAGAAGAATGGGAGGACTCACATGTTGCTTCTAATCAAGGATAAGGAGGTGAAACCTGAAGTAAGCAACACTTTACTTCTCATGAGTGGGAAGGAACTTCTTACAGAGGTCAAGAAGAAGGAGGAACCACAATTCATTGTGGTCAGGAAACCGAAGATTGTTTTGACCAGCACAAGAGTAGATGATTTACCAGAAGAGGTTCAGGAGCTACTGGAAGAGTTCGCTGACATAGTAGTGCATGAACTACCTCATTCGTTGCCACCGATCAGAAGTGTGAGTCATCATATTGATCTCATACTAGGAGCTAGTTTTCCAAACAAAGTTGCATACAGATTGATGCCGCAGGAGAATGAAGAGGTCAAAAGACAATTCCAGGATTTGTTGGACAAAGGTTTGGTTAGAGAAAGCTTGAGTCTGTGTGTTGTTCCGACAGTAATAAGTCCGAAGAAATATGGAGGTTGGAGGATGTGTACTGACTCGAGGGAGATCAAAAAAATAACCATCAAGTACAGATTTCCAGTGCCAAGGATGGATGATCTGATGGATTGCTTGAGTGGAATTGTTTTTTTCGAAGATTGATTTGAAAAGAAATTATCACCAGATTCGCATGAGAGAAGGTGAAAAGTGGAATATAGCCTTTAAGACTAATGAAGGTTTGTATGAATGGATTGTTATGCTGTTTGGCTTAATGAACGTGCCAAGTACTTTCATGAGGTTGATGAACAAATTCCTAAGGGAGTTCATCAGAAAATTTGTCATTGTGTATCTGGATGACATACTGATTTTCAGTAAAGCAGTGGCAGAGCATCTGAAACATTTGGTTACAGTAATGAAAAGGTTACAGCAGGAGAAGCTATTGATAAACATGAAGAAGTACTCATTCATGACGATAGAGCTCATTTATTTGGGTTTTGTTATTTCTGTAGATAAATTGAGGATGGATCCAGATAAGGTGGAGGTAATCAATAATTGGCCATCACCAAAGAGTATATTTGAGGTGAGAAGTTTTCACGGATTGGCTAGTTTCTACCAAAATTTCATTAGAAATTTCAGTGGAATTAGTGCATCAATGATGGATACAGTGAAGAAAAGACACAAATCTTTTCACTGGACAGAAGAAGATGAGAAGAGTTTTAATCTGTTGAAGAGGAAAATCATGGAACAACCAATTCTGGTGTTGCCTGATTTCCAAAAGACATTTCAAGTGAAATGCGATGCAAGTGGATTTGCAATAGGGGAAGTCTTGAGTTAAGAAGATAGACTGATAGCATACTTTAGTGAGAAGATGAATGAAGCAAAAGTGAATTACTCCACATATGATAAGGAATTCTATGCTATTATTCAGGCATTGAAAAAATGGAGACATTACTTGATTCCCAAGGAGTTTGTCTTATACAGTGACAATCATGCACTGCAATTTGTGACTCAATAGGAAAATTTGAATCAAAGACATGTTAAATGGGTTGAACAAATGCAGAATTTCACTTTTGTGATTAAACATATTTCTGGTACTCCTAACAAAGTTATTGATGCTTTGAGCATGAAGTGTTTGTTATTGTAGGAATTCAAAGTCAAAACGATGGGTTTTGATGATCTCAGGGACATGTACAGAGATGATCTAGATTTTAAAGAGGCATATGAGGCAGCTGAGAATCCAATTCTTGGAGATAGAAGCCAATGGACATAATACATGATCTAGGAAGGATTACTGTTTAAAGGTAATCAACTTTGTATTCCAAAATGATCCATGAGGGAGAATTTGCTGAAGGAGAAACATAGTGGGGGATTGGCTAGGCACTTTGGTCATGACAAGACATTCACAAAGTTGAATGAGTCATATTTTTGGACAGGAATGCGAGAAAATGTCAAAAGGTTTGTGGACAGATGCAGAATTTTTTATCATTCAAAGGGAAAGAAACAAAATGCAGGGTTTTATCAACCATTACCCATACCTGAGAAGCCGTGGGATGCAGTTAGCATGGATTTCATATTGGGGTTGCCAAGAACAAAAAGAGGGTTTGACTCAATCTTTGTGGTGGTGGATAGATTTTCCAAGATGGCACACTTCATTCCATGTCAGAAGACCAGTGACGCAACTCACATTGTGAATCAGTTTTTCAAAGAAGTCATTCGACTTCATGGCTTACCAAGGAGCATAGTTTCAGATCGAGACACTAAGTTCCTAGGAAAATTTTGGAGGACCTTATGGAAGAAGCTGGGAACTAACTTATCATTTAGTTTGGCTTATCATCCTCAAACAGATGGACAGACAGAAGTGGTAAACAAAAGTCTGGGAGACTTGCTGAGAAGCTTGGTGACAGAACACCACATCCAATGGGACAACATATTACCATAGGCCAAATTTTCTTATAACAACTCAGTTAATAGAAGCACAGGGAATATTCCATTTCAGATTGTCTATGGCAACCAGCCGAGAGGAATTTCTGAGTTGAGAGATTCAGAACAGACTGCGACTAGGAGCGCTAGTGCACAAGATTTCACAAAGGTGATGAAGGAACTTCACAGCCAGGTGAAGGAGCGATTGCAGAGTTTGAGCCAGGAATATAAGCACAGAGAAGATAAACACAAGAGACAAATTCAATTTGAGGTTGGTTATTTGATCCTCACACATTTGAGAAAGGAAAGGTTTCCAAGAGGAACATATAACAAACTGAAGATGAAGAAAATCGAACCATGTGAGGTCTTGAAGAAATTTGGGGTAAATGCTTATGAGATTGAATTACCTGATGGGATCGAAATTTATTTGATATTCAATATCTCATATTTGTACCCATATAAATATGAGGAATCAAGGACAAGAAATGAATAGCCAGAGGTCCAGTGGACAAAAAAGATGCTAGTTGTATAAAATCCATAGATGGAGCACATATTGGACAAAAGGGTTAGCAAGAAGACCAGGTGAAAGCAATACTTTGAATATTTGTTCAATTGGAAGGGCCATCCAATTGAATATGCCAGCTGGGAGAACGAAGTAGAGATCCAGAGGCATGGACACACCGTATGCGCGCTCATGGACATGAGCCCATGAAAATTTTCAAGCAAGGGAGTATGATGCAAGAGCATCTCAAGCGAGCCAGCGTGGAGATAAAAGACAGTTGGAAAAGCACCCAACACAAATTTTGAAAATGTCTTAAAACATTAATGACATCATCAAGTGGAGGCACACTTGTAAAATGAAAATGGAACTTGAGCGATCCGCTCTCATCCTTAGTAGGTAGAAGGCATTTATGATAGTTAATGCAAGTAGATAGAATTTAACGCGTAGATTTGACAGTTTAGAATGAAAGAGGGAAACGGGATATAGACACCCTCATTGTGTATTGTAACATAGAATGAGACTATGCCAATAGAGAGCATAGAGCATAGAAGAGAATAAGCAGAGAGTTGTGTAGACAAATTTCATGTACACAAGTTTTGGATTAATACAAAAAGGCTTTGATTCAGACTCATGGTGTTCAAATATTCTCTGTGTATGCATTTTTGAATGTTATGCTCATGAATACTTTACTCTTTCTATCCTGCAATTGATTTTATGCTATGTATGAATGATTTCTTGTTGAATGTTTGAAATCTGAGAGGAAGAGTAAGAAATGAGTTTCAATTGTTTCTCTGTCTAAGTGAGAAAAATTCCTACAAGGAGTGTAGTGGAGTTTGTCCGCAAGGAGTGCGTCGACAGAAGTCAGAGTTCACCTCTGAAAGCTCAGGAGAGATGACAATTGTTATCATTTTCATAGGAGTGCAGTTAGGCACTGGAGCCGTGCAAGGTGTGTGCAGGCCGAGTAGAACTTCAGGTCTTGTAACTTGAATGAAGTATTAAGAGACTGTTGTTGCAGGGAGTGCGCAGAGTCAAAGGATTTCAATTCCTTGGAGTAATTAAGAAATTTGCTGCAAGGAGTGCATGCAAGAGTCTTCTTCAAGACTCAGAGTTGGAGAAAGCTCAGAAGGGATAGAGTCTCCAAAGTAGTCGAAGGAAGCACAGGAAGTTTGTGCATTGGAACAGTCAGAAGGCGTTGCAAGTTTGTGTCACAGGTAGTTGAGTATCGTGGGAAAACCATTTGGTAAAAAGTTGTAGAAGTCCTTGCGAAGGAAAGAGACGGACGGTCGTAATTCTCTATGGATAATTCACGAAGTCCCGTGAGCCGTCATATCTCACAGAGGAGCAGGGGAGTTATGGCAAGTGCTTTTGAGGGGTTCAAGCTCAGGAGAAGTAGAGCCATAGATTCAAGCCAACAGGAGCTGCTGGATTTAACCGTGGATTTCTATTTCGGGGTTTCATGAGTGGAAGTCCCAAAATATTTGCATCAGGACTCACGAAATCACGAAGCGCAAAGTATTGAGGGTGAAAGGATTGTGTGGGCCACTGAATCAATAGGATGGATAGGTGGCGCACTCTCGACAAGGAAGTCAATTTCGTTGACCATTTTGGGGTTTCGTAGGGTGAAGTCCCGAAATCTTCGCATCATGATTCACGAAATCGTGAAGTCTGAAATCCCGATGGAATGAAGGGTTGTTGAAAGGTCAACCTTTCTAGCACATCGGAGTTTTGGTAATTCAGGTTTTGGGAGTCAAGGGGACGAGTTGCTTGACATCACAACTCCCAAAATCGCAATAAGGATAAAGGCGATATAGAGAGAGAAAAGGCCAAGCGTCATAACTTCGGGTTTCAAGGTTCTAAGAGACAAGACGCTTGACCACAGGATTCGCGAAATCGCGAAGTCCATTCTCCCGAAGCACGAAGGGAGATTCCATGAGGTTTTGTTGTGGGTGTAGATTTCCCGAAAGGGAAATAGGAGAGCCATTGCCGGGAGCTCTTCAAGCCAGTGGAAGAGGAAAGATCATGTGTATGTGGACTTCTGACCTGCAGGTTGGGAGGGCTGTGTCATCAGGTAAGACATCGAGCTCTTTTGGGACAGAGCATGCAAAGTGTGACTTTCAATTTCTGCAATTTCAATTTTTGCAACTCTGAAGAGGTTTTCATGTGTTTCAGCAAGTGTGATTTTCAGTTTTTTAATTTTGATTTGGGTGTTGTAACAACCCTTTTTGCAATGTGATTTAACTATGAGTGTCATCTTGGAACAACTTGCTCAGATCCTTGTGAAAGCTAGGATTTCTTCTTCTCACGAAGAGTATATCTTGACATGGGCCCAGAGCTTAAATACTCCTCCAGAAACGAATGAGGAATCAAAATCTGAGGAACTTGAGGAGGACAATGAGGAGATGCAGCATGATCTGAGCAAGGGAAACTACGCCTACGAAAGCTATATCGAACGATGGTTTCAAGCGACTATCAAGTTAGATTATTTAAATTTTTCTTTTAATTTTGTTAATTTACAGTTTCAGCAACATATTTCACATGCTTATACATATTTCCGACCCTTAGTTGCGAAATTGAAAGATAATATATTCTTATTACTTTTGTGTGCTTGGCTACATTGGTTGTTTGAGTACACGTATCTAATATTTAATTTCCAATTAGCATAGAGTAGGTAGGATAATGAATAAAACCCCGATCAGAAAATAGGATGCCTAAATTGATTTCAGGAAGAATTTTGGTTGTTGATGATGAATTTTTTTTTTCCTAATATGTTTTTCATCTGCAATTTGTTCCATTTGCTCAATTTTTTTTTTTAAATTTGGAGAATAAATTCTTTTTTCTGAAAACATAAAAATAAAAATAACAATAAGAATTGTGTGTTCATCTTGGACCTGCAAGTATAAAAACATAGATGAATAAAAAAAAAAAAAAAATTTACATGTTACAGCGAAAATTTTACATGTTGATACAACGAAAATTTTACATGCTATTACAACATGCTGATACAGTGAAATTTTACATGTTGTTACAACGAAATTTTTCTTCCCGAAACAATGACGTTTTTGCTGTAACAATGATTGAACAGTGTCATTCATGTGCTCTTCGCATTTTTGGCTTTCGTTCTGGTCCATTTCTAGTTTTGATTCACATCAATGCCGCCTTGTCCTTCGTTTTTATCATATAACCTGGAATAAAAACTGCAGAAAAACAAAAGAAATCTTAAATGTACAGAAACCACCGCATAAGATTCAATTGAACAAATAAACAATATAAGACATTTGTAATTTCACGCAAGCCGAGATCCAAATCTTTTTTTTTCCATTGCTTTACACTTCTCGACTTTCTGTCTAATGGTTTTATGTGATTGTTCACTAAATTCCCATGCTTTCCATTCCCATACTAAGCCAAATAAACAATCAAATGTTTTTCCAAAGTTTTGAATGTTGGTGCTCATAAGTTTTAAATAAGTTCAAGTTAAGGGGGAGAGACAAGTTAAGCAGATCTTTTAGATATATATCCTAGAAAANAAAAAAAAAAAAAAATCGACCTGTATGATTGCAACAATAGTAATCATTTAACGCAATTTCTGCAATCCACTTCTAAGAATTGTACGTTCAACTAAATAAAGAGATTTTCCTACCAGAGGTTGCAAAACTAAAATCCATTTATCATTTTCTTGTGTATCAATTCGATTTGCAACAATATTCTTGCCAATTCATCACTTCTAGAATTAAATGATGATCTTGATCTGTGGTATTGGAGATATGTTTCTAGTTGTCATAATTTTCTTGCTCTTGTTGGACATTTTTCCCAAATTTGATTTCACAAGAAACATCTAGTTTGATTTCCATCACTCAAATACAAAGGTTGGTATTTACATTTTAAGAGAGGGTTGAAGAGGATAAAAATCATATTCTGTTAAGGAAACCTGTAGATTCTTCATGTCTCGGGCCACACCCAGCTCACACATGCAATGAGGATCTGAAATTTTCCGTGAATTAATGTCAATTTGAAGATAGTCATCTTCGGGTGCAATTTTGGAGCAAACCAAGATGAATTTAACAAATATGGAACATGGGTTTTGTGCATAATGGTCTTATTTAGTTGATTCGTGAGAGTTTTGTGAAAATTTGACCTGGTTTGAGAGCGGTTTTTTTTTTATGAACGTGAAAGAGCCATATTTTGAGATGGTCGGTTTTCCAACATGGCACCCAACACAGTCAATATCCTTCGTTGGTTTAGAAGTTGTCTAAAAAAAATTAATCTCTTGACTACAACAAATAATTAAAATCCATGGATACTCCCAAGCCATCTCATGCTTGAATGAATTAACAACTGTGTTTTAACATCTGTGCCTGATGGCACATCCGATAAATTTGAAAGCCCCATAGTTTTTCCTTGCATACAAATAAACAATAATTTATAAGACTGGAAATGATATATGTGGAAATAAAAAGAAGCATAGTAGGTAAAGCTCACACATATTTGATTCCCTTACCTCATAAATTTATCCATCCAACTAGCAAATAAATTCCACAGTGATGTCCAACTTCCATATCTTACACAACATGTTGGTCTATTGAGGATCGACATTTTTATTTGCTTACGGGTTGTTATTTTTTGCAGATAATTGTATGCTCTAAAAGATTCAATATGTTTGATGATGTACATGTCTGATCATGCAAAAAAACAATCAAAATCAATGATGGAAATTTGAATAATTGCTTGGACTTTAGTAACAATTATCAGCAACTCTATTATACTTCTGTGCATTGGAAGACTTGATGAAACTAAGACACTTAATTGGTTTTGTCATATGTGTACAATAATTTTATGTTTGTTATTTTCCTTTAAGCGTAATTTTTATTTTTTTTGCATTTTCTTTTGTTGTAATATAGAAATAAAATAAAATAATAAAAATTATCAAACCATGAAAACACACAAAACATTATAAAGATCAAAACTATAAAAATCAAAAACATTGTCAAAATTTGTAAATGGACATCTCATTCCTGAAAATAATACGAATGCATGTTTTTTTTTTACGCTTCATGATAATTTGTTTTCTTCAAAGTCACTTTGACAACAATCAACAAGAAAAATAGCAAAGGCGAGAGGTAAAACTGCACTTTATTTTTGAAATTCAATTTTCTCGCCTTTGTACTAATTTCTGCAGTTTACAATGATCTCACATGTTTGATTGTAGGTTTAGTACTAACATTTTTTAGGTTCAACAACCATCAATTTCGTTGTTGACGAGATTTTTCAAGAATCACAACATTTTTCAGAAAAACATGTTTGTTAACAGTTTGAACGAGTTGATCTTCATTATACATTTCATGACGATGTTGTTACACATGTATTTGACATGTTGTTACACATGTGTTACATGTTGTTACACATGTATTTTACATGTTGTTACACATGTATTTTACATGTTGTTACACCTGTATTTGTAACATGTTGTTACTACACATATTCATAAACCATTTTGCGTCATGACATGCTTACCTAAATTACTCCTTGTCAGTACATTGATCATACCTGTGTTGAAGCCATCTTCCATTTCCTTATCCATCATGACTTTGCACATCCCTATCTTTCTGAGTTGCATACATCATTTCCTTTATCTCTTTCAATTCATTTTTTCCTTTCCAGTTTTCCTTCTGAATAAAACAAACTCTCTTTCCATGATTACATTGCATTTCCATACAGACTGTTGCTACTGAGATATATCTTTTAGTCCTACCAATATTTTTATAAAAAATTGCGTTGACTGATGTGGGATTCCTTAAGGCCCACCTTTCAACAGTCTTGCCCCATCGACCTTAGCACCTTATCTGGGAAGTAGACTAGAGTCCATTTTCAGTACAGAAAGGCTTGCATGCCTTAATGGCAAGTTCTCTTGCTAACGATCATGGGAATACATCAATGTCCCTTGATCATCAGATATTACAAGTGTATCGACCTCAAAACATCCATTTGCACTTCGCAAGATGTACTCGGGTACCTTGGCTCTCATTGACATCAATGGTGATTTGCCTCTCATTGGTTAATGATATTCATCAATGGTCGATAATCCAATGATTTATCTTCTTGCTCAACATTGACACATCCTTTCACATGATTAGAATTGTACCATCAGGTTTGTAGCAGGTGAAGACTATATACTTTGTTTTTGGATCCCTCAGCAGTAATAGAAGCATGAATTCAACTATATGAGAGCAATACCGTCCACTTTCATACTTCCTCTTTTCTATGATTCATCAACAGCAGTTCATATCCCTCCACTTCACATTCTCTTATTCGGTAGTTACAATAGTTGCAGTTACAACAATGACAATACAACAATGCAACTACAACCGTAGTTACATTTTCATGATATTGCAGTAGTGACACCTTCCATCTTCCAACAGTCATAGTCACATATTCTTTTCTCCAGCATTTACAATAGTTGTAGCTACAACACCAATCATGTTTTCTTGATCCAACAGCTGCAACAACTACATTTATATTGCATAGTTCATCTACGTTTTGGGTGAGTGGAGGTATTTTGTTTTCTAAGATTTAATCACACAATTGCTTATATGTTGACTTGAATATTTTGGAAATTTTCCTCACCATGCTCTCTTTCCTTCCATGATCTACACNAGGTGAGTATATAGATAAATTATTGCAACATGGGGGGGGATATTTTCACTACCTATTCACTACCAGTATTCCATTTTTCCACTATTATCACTCCATTCTTCATCTCATTTACTATTTACCAAATTTTCTTTTCCAATGATCCCCTCTTGAACTTTGCTTCATATGCATTGATATACATATTGGCATGATTCATAAAATATAGAGAAAATGATTTCTTATTCTCAGTGATGCTCTCTTATGCACATTGATAGCTTATTATTTCCAGTGAGTATATAGATAAATTATTGCAACAAGAAAATAAATAAGTGAAATGAATGTTGTTAACACAAGAACCAACATTCTTTGTATTCATGTTTGTCACAAAAGAACCAAACATAAGAAAAATTCTTTGTATTCATGGTTGTCACACAAGAACCAACCATAAGAAAATTTCACATGTCGTTACACATGTATTACATGTTGTTACACATGTATTTTACATGTTGTTACACATGTATTTTACATCCTGGAAATATTCCTTATTAAAAAGACATCATCAATCAAAACCAAAGTTCAAATGCCAAAGGTTCTTCAAAATATCCATGCATGGTTGCATGAGGACATGCAACAAGTTCAGTTGGGGGGGATGTTAGGACTCATAAATGTTGCATATTCATCCACCTTTCCCTTCACTATTCCTTACATTCCATCGTCCCATTAACCTTCCATCATACCATTTTCATAAATACATTTGGGTTTCATATTATTATTTTCCACTTTATTCATTTTAGTATTATAAATGAATTTGTGATTAAATATTAGAAAATTAACATATTTTCATTATATATCAAGGTTGGATGAGTTTGATGATATGTACAGGCATATTCGAAAATTTCAACAAAGTCAAAATTCACCACCTATCCTCAAATTCGAATTACATCTTCAAACTTTGAATATTTGAAAGAGATTTGAAGTTAAGCCCAAGGAGAAGATCATGGAAGATTTGGTTGGCATATCTTATCTAAGATATGTGAGAGAGTGTGGAGGATTTGAAGGATCATATCTTGTAATAGTGGGAAAGTAGTTAAGAGTGGTTGAGAGAATAGTGGATTTGTAATTATGGCACTCTTATCTTATCTTCAAGACTTTCATGTGTATAAGAGAGTGTTCTCTCTTCATGAAGAGAGTCATGTAATTCATAATTTAGTCTTGTAATTAGGAGAAGGGGATTCTTAGCTTGATTCTTTCATTGTTATTATTTCATGCTTTGTCATTTGATTTTTGTAATATAATTTGATATTGATTTATTGTGTGAGCTCACATATGTCTTTTGTCATTCAACTCTTCACATGTTGTATTTCTTTCCTAGATTAATTTCCTACTTTCCTAGTTAGTCTTTCAATTCTTTCCTAGATTAATTTCATGTCAGCAATTTATATTAGATTACTTCTACTTTAGTCCTACATATATAGTGTGTGTGCTTCGTAAGCCTACGAACCTTGGATTGACAAATTAAATAGTTGGGAAAGTACTACAATATTAAATGACAATATTTTTGCCTAACAAGGAAGTTCCAAGAAATGCAAAAGATAAACATTGGTACTCATGAATCTCCAAAGTACATAAATCTTGGTACCATTTGGACAAAGGAGGAAGTTGATCAATATACTTCTCTTTTCAAAAAATTCTATGATATGTTTTCCTAGACTTATGATGATTTGAAGGAGTATGATAAATCCATTTTTTATCATATCATACCACTTAAAGGAGTGAAGTTTGTTAGGAAAAAGATAAGAATAATTAATCCGAAGTTGAACCCTTTAGTAAAATTGGATTTGGAAAAGTTAGAAAAGGATGGAATATTTTTTCCTACATTCAAAATCTTGTCATAGTCATAAAGAAGAGTGGGTAGATTTGACTTTGTGTCAATTTTAGGGATATAAACAAATATAGCATCTATAACACCTGTTAGAAAAATAGGACTGTGGAGCAATAAAATAAAACAAATGCAGAAACAAAACACAAAAGATACACAATACAAGAGAGACACAGATTTATGTGGTTCACCCAGTGTGGGCTATGTCCACTAGAAAATTTCCAGGTCCTTCCTTTATTATTATCCAGCAAATGAAGGGATACAACCTACAGCAAAACCCATTGTAACTTCCTCTTCTTTCTCTCATAGTCTCCTCTCTCAGAATACAATATTCACTATCAAATCATAGACGCAATACATTTCCCTCATAAAAGAGGGTTGCCTTCTAGGGAAAAAAACCCTAACATAATCTCTATCGTTATATTTGTGACCTTATAATGAATGGTCCAGATTTACAATGAAATTACAATATACATTTACAAGGCAATTTTTCCTTCGAGGGATTCTCCCCCGAACCCCCATTAGGGTACTCGTCCCTCGAACCCCCACTGGGGGCCCGCTTCCCCCCAGCTAGGTGGATAGCCCCCCTAGACCTTGCAGAGGGAGTACCCCCCCTCTGCACTCCCCTACGTGGAAGAGTGTACATACTTATGGGGTGTAAATACTTCATGGGGTATAAACATGGATGAAAACAAGGACCTCTGAATCTAGAAGATAATCAGGCTCCACAACCAACAATCTCCCACTTGGATATTGATCTCAACAACTCCACCGTTGTTGTATATGATGGACTTTGAACCTTCTTGGACCTGGAAAATTTCTCATCTTCATCTTCATTATTGAAGACCAACTGAAACTGAGAAGGAACTCAGTTTCTCCCTGGTTACTCCCTTTGTTAACATGTCTGCAGGATTCTGGCTAGTGTGTATCTTTTCCAACTTCAAATGTCCATCTTCCAAGGAGGATCGTATGAAGTGGTACCTCAATTGTATATGCTTAGTATTCAAATAGAAGGCTGAGTTATTTGCAAGGTGAATGGGACTCTGACTGTCATAGTACAACCTGTTGTTCTCTTGCTTCTTTCGCAATTCCTCCATAAACCTCTGTAACCAAATCATCTCTTTACTAGCCTCTGTAGTAGCAACATAGTCTGCCTCTATTGTTGAAAGTGCAACAACCTTTTGTAGTTTTGAAATCCAACTTATTGTTGTTCCACCTATAGTAAAAACATACCCTGTGGTGCTCCTCCTGCTATCTTTATCACCTACCATATCTGAATCAACATATCCCTGTAGAAAAGTGTCTGAACCTCCAAAACATAATGCATGAGTAGTAGTACCTCTCAAAT